>JABSTQ010001439.1:0-29770 GCA_013358835.2 Ixodes persulcatus | reverse complement strand
TGTAGAGGGGATCACCGGCCAATGATTACCTATCTAATATGTAGGCTATAGAAGGCTCTAGAGCAGTCACGGGACTGTGATTCAGGTGTTCAGTGCGTCATTGTGTTTGTGTTTGTGTTCGTTTCTAATGTGTAGTTCTGGGATGTATTTAGTAGTGCCTTCAAATGCCGCAGGGACAATTTAATAACAAAATCCAAAATTAAAACAAATATATAAAAACATTGTGTAGACGGTTTTAATACACAAATGTCATCTTGATGACGAAGGAATTATATTTTTGGTATATCTAAAATCTGTTATGATTAGTATTTATGATATATTTTGAATACATTACGCGCGTATTTCGAATGCGGACAAAATAATACAGAATGAATACAAAATGAATATTCATATTCAATATATTTCAACTTCGTTTCAAGTACGGCCTCTTTTCGCTAAGGGCCAAGCTGGTTTTGACACCTCCTTTCACAGGAGCTGCATGGGTACCGTGCTGCTCCTTCGGTAGGGGTGCCCTTTCCAGCGAGCCGGAGCGAGAAACTCGCTCCCTCTCCCTAGAAGGGGACTTCGGAGAGGGGGCAGGCATGGCTGCAGCCGGCCTGTCCTTGGATGGAGGGGCAGCCTGCGTGCCACCATCAGGGGTTGGAGGAAGCTGCTGCTGCCCCGGTTGGGGAGCCGGGGCCCTAAGGTCGGCCGCCAAGATCTCGGGAGAAACCTGGGTGGCCCTTGACTCCGAGCGCGGTGCAGGGCCCCTGCGCACCGCCTCAGCATAACTACCCTTTGACAAAAAGGAAAAACACTTTTTTGCTTCTATGTATGGGATATTTTCTTTGACTTTAAAGGGGTACTCCGGCCGTTTTTTGAGCTACCTAAACAAATTGCTTTTTCTGACTATCCGGACTTCAGTCGTCATGGTATGCTATTTATTTTCTCAAAATTGAAAATAGCAATTGAGAAAACCGTAAATGAAGATGATGTCGAAACCAGCATTCAAAGTTTTGCGCGCTCTTCGGTGGTGGGACGTCACACATGGTACAGACTTTCAGGTCGTGCATGTAGTCTTAAACAGAGTATTTCGAGTGTTTTTTGCGTGCTTTTCACTGAATCAGTGACCAAACATTCTTTTCCCACCATCAAACGTCTTGTAATCAATTGGGAACATGGCTTACTGCCCACTTTGTACCATTTCTGTCGTCACACTTCAATGTTGCCAGTAGGGGCTCCCGGATAGAGAAACACGATGAAAACGAAATTCGAAAATTCGATAACTTCGCGAAGTTTTTTTCTTTTCACACAATACTTCGGGAACTCGTAGAGCCATGTCTATCGGTGTGTTGAGCCAATTTTGAGGCAAATCAGCGGCCATGAAAAAATCGCCGGAGTACCCCTTTAAGGGCAAGAATATCTTTTTCTTGCTGAATGAAAGGACAGCTGCGGTAGTAAGCGGGGTGTGGTCCGCCGCAGTTAGCGCAATGGGCCACAGCCTCGCAAATGTCGGAGACATGGCCTTGACTTCCACACTTTGCACATGTCTCCCTTCCGCGACAGCTGCGTGATCTGTGGCCAAAACGCTGACAACGGAAGCACCGCTGTGGGTTGGGGACATAAGGGCGGATGCGGCAATTAAGGAGCAACCAAGCCAATCCAGTTGTAATGGACGAAGTCACTAATCTGTAGGCGATGTTTTAGAGCGTTCCCTGACCTCCAGCTAAATCGCGTCTAACGGCATAAATATTGCGCAAACAAAAACATTGTCATGAAGAAATTATAAAAAAATACCTCTCCCATCAATACCCATTAAACATCTTTTTATTTTCTTCTAATATTTGTGTCTTTTTGGGGTGTTGAATTAAGGTATAGGTATGTGAATCCATGGGTAGCTCCATGTTATGTTATCAATATGTACAGAGCGCGACACTGTTTGTGCGAACAAGCGATCGCCGGTTTTTCCAGTTTTTTTCTTTAAAACCAAGGGATGTCATCGAAGTTGTTATTGCTACGGAAAAAGCTCATTTAGTTCTATAACGTAAGCAATAAAATTTCGTGCTCGCTGATACTATTTAGAAGTAACATGCGAAAACGCGCCGATGTTGTGTTCGCGCTAACAGTGTCGCGATGTGTACACTTTTCGAACGTCAAAGGCATTGTTTCTTCCTCCGACAGCCAAATGTTGTAAGAACTACTTCACGCAGCGTATAAATATTACGTAAAACCTTTTTATGTGAGAAGGAGTATAGAGAACAAGTTCAGGGAGCTGAATATTCAAAGTCACCTGAGGAGAGAAACACGGGGCAGGATTGAACACGAGTGCTGCGTCAGCGTTCGGTTGAAACTCGTCTTCAATCAGTCAAGACACGAGTCTCCGCTTAACGCTGACGCAGCACGGCGTCAGTGACAGGCCAGCCCACATTTCCTTGGCTTGACGCTCATAAACACGTTATTGCTTGAGAGAAAGTATTTTAGCACGTTGTTAATAAATTTGAAATAATGTTGTAGTCATTGTATATTTAAGTCTAGACAAACCAGTTTATTAAAATGTCATATACTTAAACACTCTATTATCAAATTGGCATGTGGGTGTCGTAATCTGATTATTTTGACCCAGATCCTGGACAGTTCAATATTGTCATGGATGACACTCGACAAAACAGAGGTGAAATAAAAAAATTAAAAAAACTGCTAGCCTTAAGTTTTCACTGTGAAGAAGGAAGAGCAACGAAACTGTAGCTTCTGTTCTCGGCGATGGCTTTCCAGGCAAGCAATCAATCTGGTCTTCTTTCGCAAGGGAATCTGAAGCGCTCGACGCAGTGGAATTTAGGCGAGAGCGGCCGCGGCGGTTCCGGAACCATTCACGCTATTGCGCACATCGCCGCTCATTCAGTTCCCGCTCTTCTTCCTCCGAAGAAACGATGCCGCCATCTATGAGTGACGGCAGCAACCAGTTGCCTGGTTGCCGAGGCTGGAAAGGCTGCAGCGATCTACAAGCAACGGCGGCAAGCAGACAAGCGGCAAACACAACACTCTGGACAGCTACCGCCATCTATGAGCGACGGCGGCAACCAGAGTGTTGTGCCGACATTTGTTTGGTACCGGACACGATCCTGGGGAAACTAGCCCTTAACAGCTCCGCTGTAAAAACAAAAGGTTTAATTATGTGGCGAACTTCTGTCAAACAAAAGACGAAATAACTGGGCGTCGCGGGCGTCGATGTCGGCGTAGCAGCAGGATTGAGCGCCGACGAAAGACTGACTCCGGCTCGCCACGCTGCGCCGCTTATGTACACGCGTGAGCTTCTGGAATCATCGGCGTGAAAATTTCGGTGCGTACGACATCGTACTTCGAAGAAGCAACAGCTGGGGTTCTCAAATTTACCAGAGCGCGACAAGCTCAAAAAAAGGGGTGCGTTTGCTTTCAGGCTTTGAACCTTGGCCCTTTGCTTGGGAGGCAAGAGCGATGACCATTCGACCACAAACGCGCTTTTTTATAGCAAAGGTGAGTGCACAAGTCACATAACATTAAAAATGCACTGCAAGACTTTTACAGACACGATTGAAAAACGCGCATTTTACGCAGCACTCTGCAGATGCCAAGCCACTCGGGCTTCGACTCGCAGGAGGAAAAAAATTGTCCACATGCTCAATCAGGCTGATAAAATAAAAACGCAGTTCTTTCGCTTTGACGTCGGCATGCCTGACTGCCATGCGTGGCCTCCATATGATACAATGACCCAACAGAAAAAAAAAAAAAATATCGTATGGGACACAGCCATCGTTGGTCACATTCAAGAAACTGATGTCTTAACGGAAAATGCTCAATTGCTTTTTCAACGTGCGCTGGATCACGTCCCAAAAAAACACCGCGTGCTAGGAAAACATTAATACATGTTCGATGGTTTCTGGCTGTTTGCATAAAGGACAGCCAGTCGATCATAGCACATCTACTTCTCTTTCATTAAGCCACGCTATCAAGGGCAAAGTATTGGTATGTAGTTTGGAAAAGAATGTCTTTTCAGAGGGTGAAACACACATACGTTTAACGCAGTGATTTCCCTACACAACCTTTAGGAGGGTGTACCCTTGTATTTCTAAAGGCACCCCCTTAATTCGCAATGACTCCTCTATTCTCAATACCCTCTACCCTCCTCCCCCCCTCCCCCCCTAAACATTTAGACACCCCCCCTAATTTCAATTTCTGTGGAAACCCCTGGCTTAACGCGCGTCAGCACATCTCCACCACCTTGACATACGACACTCCGATGCAGCGGCTTTGGGAAAGCACTTATCAACAAATCGCGAGCAAGCTTCTTTCTGTTTACCTCAGTCAGGTACTCAAAAAAAAAAACGGGCAGACAAAAAGTGGAGCGTTTCCACAACCTCCTTTTGAAAGCCGACAAGTGTTGCTGGTTCACCACCATAAGACGATACTACAAGAAATACGGCAAATGGGGCAACAATTTTGTCTGAATGAACGCGCGTATGGAAGGGTGCTCTCGATCGCGCAGGAACGTGAAAGGTGACACCAGGGGTGCTATTCTGGTCACAAACGGTCACGTTCGTGTTTCTCGAAAACTCCTCCCCCCTACGAACCGCGCGCTCCTATTGGCCACAGCCCGCGTGATAATTCCACGCGGTTCCCATGGGAACGTTCGCGAAACACGAATGCACCCGTTTGCCGTAACTGTCGCTCTTCGAGTTCGGACCGTGACGACAGAGTGACGTATGACCACGTCCGACCTACGTAGCACATAGCGGAAGTCGCGTAACTAGATTAACTGCGGTATTACTCAACACACCCTACTCTCTGTTTCACTATGAGTGCGAGCTAGTGCGGGTGTAGGAGCTACAAGAACGTGCTCCAGGCTTTCAACGTCCCTGTCGAACAGGCGTGCTTGCGCAGTGCAAGCAAACGTTCGTGCAAGCATCGTTCGGGGTGATGTGCTCGTGCCTTTAACTTCTGTTTCTATTGCACGAAGGGGAACAAGCTTTGGGCAAGATTCTAGAGCGTAGAAAATGGCGGCGATGCTTGTTGCGCAACGATGGCTCGACCAATGCGTACAATGACGGGATTTCTGCGAGCACCCGGTTGCCTTCGCGATGCACGACGGCTGTTTCTAACGACAATACCGCTTGTCGAAGATCACCGTGTGATTGCAGTGTGACCATCTGCGCGACGAAAGACGGCGACGATGAAAGATGATGACCGCCGAGCAGCAGCTACTAATTGAATCGCACTGAGGGTTTTCGCAGCGGGGAACTACAAGGGCGCGTTTGCCACCGATGATCACATAGCTAATGCCCAGTGGATGGTGATCAGAGCCGTGACGGCCGTCGCGAGTGCCGCTGTCAACCGGCTGGGAAGAGACGGCTGGCTCGACAAAACCCCGGACCGAGGCAGCTGAGGCATGTGCGAAAGGAGGCTTTCGTCGCCACCACGACAAGCTCACCGACGTCGTGGAGTGCGTTGACTGAACCTAGAATCTAACTGAACCTTCGTCACCATCATTATCGGTCCGAAGGAGGCCGTCACCGTTCTGAAGGACTCGAACACTTTGCCGCAAACATTACTTTGCCATTAACAACATGGTGGTAAGTTGACGTTAAAACTTCAGGGTTTCTACCGCTTCGAAGTTAGTGCACGTTTAGTACTTATGTATACAGTTGACCATTTGTTGCGGATTGAGCTACTGTCAATCACGCAATAAAATCTGGATGGGTTGCTGATGGCATTTTATTGTATCAATTAGATATTTAACCTTTTCACGTCAAGCTTCTGGAATTGAATGTCAGTCATCGGACAGTCATAAGAAACACTGTTCGATGCCCTGCAATGAACTACGAACAGGTGTGTCCTAAAATGAATCGTTAGTTGTTTAGACAGCGGGAGTTTAGTCTGACAGAGTATGGTAACATTGTTACCCCCTGTAGATGAGAAATTTAACCAGTGCAATCTTGTAGATGGTTGTCATCTCCGCGACCAAGAAAAACAAGAAAGATACAATTGTCCTACATTCAACACGCGTGTGTTTAATGTAAAGGTTATGATACCAATTAAATAGATTGTCGTTTCAAACGTGAGAGTAACTCATTGAAATTAAAGTGTAGTGTGAACTGGATTTTCGAAATTCGCCTGTGATACAGAGCAAATACGCACTGTTGACTTATCACCATCAAGCGTAAACTACAAGCGGAAGCAGAGTAGATGTGTGAAGGAAAAGCGAGCATATGTGCTAAAGAAAGAACTGCTACGTAATGTGAAGAATGTCAGCAACTATCTTGGCATTGTGGTAAGAGCTCAGTGGCTATGCACATGCTTATGGCAGCCTGTGAATGTAGGATGCTCCCCTTATGGTATCATCCAGTGGCGAAGCCAGGGGGGTGGGGGGCGGGGGGGGGAGGCTTATGGGGCTTGCCCCCCCCCTCCCCAATTTCGGCGGGCCCTAGAATATACACACAAATTTTGACACCATCTCCCCCGCACCGCAAGTCATGAACATCCCAGCCACCTCAACTTCCCTCCCCCCTCGCCCCCTTAAAAGTTCCTGGCTATGCCACTACGATCAACAGTACTCAATAGATAGTCAACATTATCAGGATAAGCGAAATTTCCTTTATTTTATGCACCTTATAGGCAGTGTTTCGGTCTTTATATGCATGCAGGCAAAGCACACACTTCAGAAAACACTTGTGTGAAGGCTGCCTTCACAATGCAGTCCCCGTCAAACTTTCAAGGCGTTAACAAATTCCACAAATTAAATTTTCAACGAAACGCGTTAGTTTTGCAAAACGCTGGCAAACATACATTGCGTTTTACACAATTCACTTTTGTCGTCCGATGAATCAGCAGTCAGCGCTACACAAACCTCAATGAGCTTGTCGTTTGTTTTCTTGCTGTTGGGGCGATCACTGGCGGTCGTGGCGGCGGCACAATTCTTTCTCAGACCGTTGGCTGCTGCCTCCGTGCTCGCAGAAGCGTTGGTCACTTTGTGACAAGGTGAGGTTTTGAATCTTGAAGCATGGCAACGCTGAATGAAGGTCTATTACCGTCTTCATAATCTCAGCAAGGCTGCCGTTACGAGCAACAACAACACCATCACTTTCAAGCTTCATAACACCGGCACAAATAGAAGCCAAGTCTTGCATCTCGTCAAGTGTTATATCGGAGACGTTGAACGCCAGCTTACTGTGCTCTTCAATCCGGTCCTGCCACCGAATGAGCTCATCCAACAGCACGAAAGCATTCGTGTACGCGTTGATCAAGTGGCCGATCGCATTTAAAACCCCAGCCGCGGTCGATCCGACGAGCATCGCGGCCATTTTCTTTCGAGTTTATCACGCCAAGGGTACGGTTGTCGAGTTAAAACAATGCAAATACTCTCGTGCATTCTTGTTCTTACGTCATTTTGTCGTCACAACCCGAACTCGAAAAGCGACTGTTAGCGGCAAACAGAGGCTTTCTAGTTTCACGAACGTTCCCATGACAAAGAACGTTGAATCGTCACGCGCAATGAAGCCAATGGGATAGCGAGGTACCTATGTAGGGACGTGTAAAAACGTTTTTTTTTTTTCTTATTCTTTTTGCACGAGCTTTTCTGCAAATAAAAAAGTAAGTAAAAAAGACTGCCCGAGTTTATGCGGTCGCGTCCATTCCCTCAGCGCCGAAAGCAAAGAGCATTTCTTATGGGGACTACCGCCGTAATCACTGCAGTGAGCAAAGAGAGCAAAGCATTATTAAAACTGCCCGAAGAAACTTTCCTACATCATCCACGGCATGTTCACAACCGGTGCACTCTGCGTCAATCTCATGACTTGTCATATATTACCACAGAGTCGTCGTCAGCTCTGTATCCATTTGGAGTCTCCTTCACAGGCAAACAGGAAATTTCATTTGCAGCTTATGTTCACGGAGGCTTCACAAAGGATGATCGGTGTCACAGCGTACCTTCAGATAATATTTTCTTCTCGTAATGCGATCGGTATCGTGCAGAAACAGGGAATGCAACGACGCAAACGAGACACAAACACCACAAGGTCGTTACCGCGGTTTTCGCCATGTTTGTTTTCAAAGACCGTAGCGAAAGACTTCGAGAAAACAAGTTGAGATATCTTAGCTAAATTTAGTTTACGTCATAATTATTGAAATAATCTTTCGTATTTTATAAAAGGATAACATTATTTTTCTCTGTTACCTTCCATTTTCCGGAAGGTACCCTTTTCTCCGTTATTCGCTCCTTCTAACTCCCGGAGGAAAGAAAGAATATCACAAAAAGAACAGGGGGAAATGCGGGGATTTCTGCGCCCTAACTGCGTGGACACGTCATCGCGACGTAGACGGATCGTCAGATTCTAGCTGACCGCGTGCGTGAACCCGAGCGTTGGGGCGGAGCCTCAAACAAGAATCATTCTAGTTTGAGGCTCCGCCCCTTCTTTCTCGATACGTCACAACTCGAAAGTACCCGTTTGCGACCAGAATCGCACCCCAGCTGCCTCAGAAACAAATGCGATAGCCCCAATCCTCGGTCGCATACTCGGTGAAAAAGGGTATCTCGCATCAGCGGCTTGACACTCGATTTTCAGAAAAAATCGATAAAAGCTCAGTGAAACGTCTGTACATTCCTGCGGGCACTGGGTATCGCTTGCAAAACATACCACAGCTTCGATACAAGAAAAAAATTGCAAACCGTCACTCTGGCAAAAATAGACAGGTCACGCCTCTTCCGGCGAGAAGCCTGCCTGTCCAGGTCGGTTGCGCCACTCGACCAATAGATTTTGTTTATTCGATAAGAGTCGAGTGGCACACTGAGATACGTGCAAGGCACACAGCCTCAGCACACGCCCTCAAAACACTGAATGCATTATGGTCCACACGTCGTGCCAAAACCCGCGGCTCTTGCTCCAATTTACAGCAGCACCAGTAGCTTCACAAAATGTTTTCGCTAAAGAAGCCACGGCACTGACGATTCACTTGTCGGTACAAAAAACTGCAATGTAATCAGCGTAACTAATAACTTTAACCTCTTTCTTTTCCAAACGGAAGCCGCGACATTCCTTGCTATTCAGGATGCTTAAAACAAAACTCTAAATATATATTGAAAAATAATGGCGACATAGGACAACCCTGTCTTACGGACGTCCGGAACATGAATAGGTTCTGTCAATTCTTGTTTGATCATGATTTTCGTGGTACATCCCTGATAAGCCATTTTGGCTCATTACAAAATGACATCACCCATGTTGACACGTTTCAAAACATCAGAAAGAACGTCGTGCTTAACACAGTCAAAAGCCTTGTCTAGGTCTAATTGTAGCATGGCAACTTGGCCCATGCCACCGTCGCATGCTTCCAGAACACTGCGGGCTACATGAACATTAGTTGTAATCAGTGTTGGGAAGTACTTTAAGTAAATTGTACTTAAAGTACTACTTCAAGTAGAATTAGAAAATTTGTACTTTACTTGAAGTACATTCTCTGAGTACGTGCTTCTACTTTACTTCAAGTATTTCTTTGTGGTACTTTCCGAGGAAAGTACAATTCCCGACTTCAAAGTGTATTCCCCAATTATGATATCGTTAAAGTTTTATCACGATATAAATTTTTGTCAACTCCAAAAAAATACTGAGAGGGATATTCTACTCTCACCAGAAACGTGAGCAGACGACGCATCGCTCCGTTTGTTCTGGGGGCGACTCTCCCGTACGTTTTTGAACTCACGCCACTTCTCGGTCGGTCAGCGCAAGTGAGGAGGTTTAAAATATTAGGACAGCATAATTAATCATAACGTAGCACCTGAGATTGCGGTGCGGAAAAATTAAACTTTCAAGTCGAAGAAAACACAACAGAGGAGAACGTCACAATGTTTTGAGGCATTATCTTTTGTCTTTTTCGTTTTTTCGTTAAGGAGAGGACACTCCTCTCCTTAACGAAATGTAAATGTTTTTTTCGCTAATGTTTTTCCGTTAAGGAGAGGACTCGTTAATGTTTTTTTTCGATAAGGAGAGAACACTCCTCTATGAGAGGATTGCTTGCGGAAGCTATGAGGATGACGTCATGCTCTCTTCTAGTACATTGAACCCCCTTGGGTGCAGCAATCCCGTGCAAGCGGGGCGAAATTCAGAAAAGGGACTTCTGAATTTGGCTCCATTCCTG
Source organism: Ixodes persulcatus (assembly GCA_013358835.2). Lineage (NCBI taxonomy): Eukaryota > Metazoa > Arthropoda > Arachnida > Ixodida > Ixodidae > Ixodes > Ixodes persulcatus. The sequence continues at coordinate 19,630 of JABSTQ010001439.1, read as the reverse complement.
AAATGAGGTACTCTGTGGCCACCTGACTTTATCAAATCTTCGCCGCTGTTTTTGAAAATAGGTCATGCACCCCTGATGCATGACCTACCCTTGGACGATGCATACCAGTTAAAAAAATACTGTATAGGGGAATGAAAGGGCATCATGTATGATTGTGTTAAAATACTTGTGCTTGACTTTTAAAGTACATTGTATTTATAGTACCTCACTTCAAGTACATTGTACCAAGTGTAGTTACTACTTTACTTGAAGTACATCACGTCTCATTTACTTTGTACTTTCCTTGAAGTACCTTTTAGATGTACTTTACCCAACACTGGTTGTAACTGACCTGCCTCTAATACCGCACGTTTGATGGCCTCCAATAAGCTGGCAGGCCACTCTCTGAAACTGCCGCGATATAATGTTTGCAAAAATATTGCAGTCAACATTACACAAAGTGGTTGGGCGAAGCCCCTTGACGTAACGCAATTTCTCGGCGTCGACAGTTTTAGGAATGAGGACAGTGTATGTCCGAATGAAAGACGACGGTAGCGCTTTCCGTTCATCCGCAATTAAAAAAAATGTCCACTACAATTCCGGACACTGTGCTCTTATATTTCTTTAGAACTTGGCGTTTAAAGGGACACTGACACCCCCCAAAAGTTTTTTTTCCTTTTATTTTTGTCAGGCGATTCATTATGGTGTCGGAATACTACCCAATTCATATTTTGCTAGAGAGTCACGTATTTTTTAAATAAAGCCAAGAAACGCAACTGCTCGAAAGCGAAACCGAAACTCCCGCACCACACGGGGAAGTGGAGAGGATAGTGAAACTGGCGGAAGTCACGTGGCTACACCCGACCGTGCGGTTTTTTTGTTTTTGTTTTTTTTTTTCTCCGCGTGTAGCAGACGAAATGCGTTCGCTCGCCGTGCGATTCCTTTGCATTTATGTTTGTCCCGCTCGCTGTTCTGTACTTCAAGATGAGTTGTTTTGTACATTTAAGTGTTGGCAATTAGTAGTGAGTGCCCGAGTGCCGTAGTGTGGTGAATTCCCGTGATCGGCTTCAAAAAGAATACTCCCAAGATGTTGCGTGAAGAATTGCTTCACATGTTCTGCGTCTGAAGGTGGCATTGTGCGGCAGAGTGCGCAAGTGTCCGAAAGATCAACGAGTCGGGGTCAATGGCTGGCTGCAATTCCTGTAGAACAGTTACGCGAAGCTCGGAAAGCGGACGCTACCCGATTCATATGCTCCTTACATTTTGTGGAAAGTGACTACATTGAGTTCGCAGGTGTCAAAAATGAAATCCCATACCATTTAGTTCAGCGACGTATCGTCCACAAAAATTGTTTTGTTTTTTTAGGGATAATTGTTAAAAAAAAGAACTGTAAACATCGCAAAAGGCTTGACAAAAAAAAAAAAAAATGGTACACCCACAGGAGGGATCGAACCCGTGCTCTCTGCGTGTAAATCAGATGTCATTCCACTGAGCTACCGAATTTTCTCTTTCTTTATTGCCTGTTTAGACAGATTGTTACAATAGAAACAAACAGGAAAGGCTAAAACACTTCAGCCATACGAAGGCAGTGGCGGTTTGCTAAAATCTTTTAAAAATGGCCAACTCATCCAACAGTGGTAACCACTCTGGAGGTTCGACGAGGGCGCGATAAACTTCTCTTATATAGACAATATTTTCAATAAAGTTTTCACGCACTATGCGAACATTCACGTTTGCGTGTCGTAGACTCATTCTCGTCTTCCACATAATGTGGAGACTCAAGAGCATAATCATATCATACGGAATTTCATCTTCATTTTTCACAGCCAGATAACGAATACCGCGTGGGTTGACAGGTAAATCTTTTTTGAGAGTGCGCTGGAGAATGTCCCAGTGGAACACAGCGTCCCAACATTCGATAAACACGTGTTCTACGGTTTCGGCTGTTTTACACAATAAATAATTGGTGGACCAAGGGACGAATAAACCCCTCTCCTCCAGCCAAGGTTTCACCGGAAGAACGCCACAATGTAATTCAAAGGGCCTGACCGGCATTCTTTTCACTCTTTTTAGCACGTCTAAACCACTGCCGCCACAGTATAATGATCAATACAATGGTATAGGAAACAAAACATATACTAAATCTTTATACAATTTTTTCCTTGAAACTGTAGCCAAATATTCCATAGAAAAACGAACTTTCAACATGCGGAAAGACAATAAGGCTATGTTCCAAATCTTACCCGAGTAACCTGTCTCCTACGTCAGCGGGTAATACCACGTGACATCGCGAGTAAACGATCCGCGACTTGATTTTGGAACGGCCGGGATAATCACCTGGATAGGACGTGGATTGGCTTCGTCTTGAGCTACGGCAAAAAGAAAACAGCAGCGGTGGCGGAAAATAGCAGACGATCTCTTTCGATCAGTTAACCGCTTCAAAGTTTTTCTTTGACAGTGACGACGCGGTTTTTTCTGAGATGGCTCCATCGGTTCCTTTTGCTCACCTTCCTTTTGGGCTGAATATTGAGATAAAAGTTACTTATTCCTTTCAGTTAGACGTCAACATTTTTGTTGTGACTAATCTGCGCAATCGCTGTAAGTCTAGTCCAGGTGCCATAAACAGCCTCAACTCATCGTAATTAACACCGATTACGTTTTGCGGATATTGCTTCCACGCGGTGTAGCGGTAGAGCGCATGGAGCGTTCTCAACAGTGGTATGTAACTTACGTTCGCTTTGACGCGAATATGATTATAAAATCACAGAGAGCACTTCGAAACCGCTATAGACAATTGGGAGGGAGATGTGGTGGGGTTGTTGACTGGTCATAAAAATAAAATCTTCGATGCCTTCACTGCTTTACAAGCGTTATCCTCTCATTACACACACTCTGGGGAGAAAAAAAAAAAAAACCTCCAAAAAACTTCCACATTATCTTACTGCCTTCGAACATTTTCATCTTTTAACGTAAGAATACGGAGTTCCCTCCAACGCCGAGGACGAGGATGCGGAGAAGCTCCTGTTTACGCTCGCACTCTGATAATAACAAGTTTACCTTCCTGAGGGAAGGTACACGGTCTGGATGTGGTGCAATCAATTCCTGCGTTGAAAACAGCAAATTGCAATAACCAACCATAAATGGCTGCACCTCATTCTTTGTTATTTCGAACGTCTGCCACCAAAGCCAACGAAGCCAACGAGCTTTGACGGCTGACGACGAAAAGATCACGTGACGCATTTACTCGATTTGATCCGGCGTTACCCCCCGATCGAGGAAGGTATCGCGAGTAATTACTCCGGAGTAAACCCGCTTCTGGAACGCGAGTTCTGACGTCATCGAGTAAGCGCGAGTAAGTTTTGAAACGCCAAGATACGAAACCTTTACTCCGGAGTCGGATCGAGTAAATTTTGGAACACACCCTCTAACTTCTCTCATGTACCCGTGAACACCTGTGCCTATTACAACACCGGTTGACACAACAAATTCAGGCAGAAACCTTTGCAGGCGGACCTGAATTACAGTACGTAAAAAGGGGTCGTTTTGATCCCTAAGAAACATAAATCTCGAAACAATTTGCCTTATAAATAAACGAGTTAGCCCTAGTCCGCCACTTCGCACTGAACGAAAAAGATTTGTGCGGGTACAGCGCTCCCAATTCGAGTTCCATATGAAAACAGCAAGAACTCTGTGGAACTTCTGCCCATTGGCACGAGACATATAGAGTACCTGTAAGACATACCAAATCTTCGCAATCAAAAAAACATTACACACAGTGGAACGTGCGAAAATAGACAAACCCTTCCCCCTCCACCCTTCCGCCTTTGTTCTAACGTTCTCAGTCTCTTCATTCCTGTATGAAGTACTGTCACGATAATGCACTAACGGCACACCTAGATGCTTGGTGGGTAAACTCTCCCACCTAACATTCATAAAAACATTTGGTTTACTATCCCAATCGCCGTGCCAAAACCCAACCGTTTTGTCCCAATTGATGACACTCCCGGTTTTCGCACAAAAAGAAGAGGCAACCTTGACAATTTCGCGAATACTTTCTTGATCCACGCAAAGAACCGCAAGATCATCCGCATATGACAGGACCTTTACTTCATTGGTGTTTAGCCTGAAAACACGTACGTTATCGTTCCGAAGAAGTCTCAAACAAAACGGTTCTAAAAATATAGCAAAAAGCAAAGGCGAAAGTGGGCAACCTTGCCTAACTGAACAACGTATCTCAATGCTTTCTGTAACTCTCTTATTTACAACTAAACTTGTCATGCAATTTGTATAAGCCATTTTCAACCCTTCTAACAGAATGGAACCTACATTGGCGTGTTCCAAGATACAAAAAAATAATCGGTGCGAAACACGATTGAACGCTTTCTCAAAGTCGAGTTGCAACATTGCAACCCGGCCCCGAAAGGCGTCGCAGCATTCTAAAACGCTTCTAGCTACATGTATATTCGTGCAGATCGTGCGGCCTTTTATGCCGCACGTCTGATGCGGCCCTACGAGTACTTTAATAACCCTTTGTAATCTTTTTGCTAATATTTTCATGAAAATTTTATAATCAACGTTTGTTAAAGTAATCGGCCTGTAAGATCCCAGCGACAAGAGTTTCACCGGATCATTGTACTTAGGGATAAGCACAGTGTGCGTCCTAAGAAAGGATAGGGGCAACATCTGCTTCTCATAGGCTTCGGTCAGTACCTCATACAGCGCAGGCGCCACTGCATCCTTAAAAAGATTTATAAAAATCGGCACCAAGGCCATCCGGCCCTGGGGTCTTTCCACTCGTCAGCTCATCGATGGCCGCTTCGATTTCCCGCATGGTGATAGGCACCTCTAGGCTGTCGCACACGTCCTGATCTAGCTGGGGCATCAAAAGCAAAAATTCCGCATCGAAGCCGTCGTCTACTGACGCGATACGCCCAAACAAATTTCGATAATGCTCCACAAAAGCCCTTTCAATATCCGCCTTGTCACGCGTCACCGTAGTTCCGTAACAGATTTCCCTGATATCGTTACGTTGCGCATAACATTTCTCATCGCTTAGTGCTCGCTTCGTCGGAGCTTCACCCATCCACAGCTTGTCGCTTCGAGCCCTTGCTATCGCTCCTCTGTACTTCTCGACATCGATCAGTTCTAATTTACTTTTACATTCTTTTATTTCGCGCATAAATTCACCGGGATTCGCGCTTTCTAGTGTTACAAAACCGTCTAACTGACGCCGTAAAACATCCTCTTCTTTCTTTTTCTGATAGTTAAGGGTGCTGCTTCTCTCGATTGCAGCCATCTTTACTTCTTCCTTAAAAAGATCCCAACGAACAGCCCACAGTGTATTATCCTTACCATATAAAGTGTCAAAACGTTTGCTCACACTTGCTCTAAAAGACTCATCAGTAAGAATACTATTGTTGAGCTTCCATAGTGCCCAGTCCCATTTTGGTGATTTTGCCTTATTGCCAAGAGTAAACATGACTAACGCATGATCACTGAAAGACACGTGCTTAACAGAGTACTCGCTACAAAGAGGTAAAATATCAAGCGAGACATATACCCTATCCAGTCTCGCATGGCTCCGGCCTTGAAAATGCGTGAACTGTACATTTCCCTGATTCATACAGGCCGCCACGTCCTCTAAGCAATGCCCCGAAACAAGGTCGTTCAAAGAAAAGGAACTCGTGTCTCGAATACGAGCATGACCCGCCCGATCCTGTGGCCTACAAATGCAGTTAACATCACCAAGAAAAATAATTACTCGCTCGCAATCGAAATACGTGCTCAGACTTTCAAAAAAAAAACTTTGCGTTCACCTTCGCGATTCGTCGCATAGACACAGAACACGCGCCAATCAGCATTAGAAAAAGAGAAATCGCAGTAAACAAATCGCCCGGAACCACAAGAATGCACGGCTGTTTCTACTACACCAATTGACCGCCGAATAAACAAACAACAGCCGGCAGAAAACCCAACAGCATGCGACACGTAAACGTTAAAAACATTCTGAAAAATTCGCACCATACGGTCAGTCTGTTCCTGGCTATCAAGTTTGGTTTCTTGAACGGCAATAATGTCAAGGAACTGTTCCGTGCGTACTAATGAAGCCGGTAGACTGTATGTCGGTAGTTTGCTGCCGATTCCCCTTCATTACATGCACTCCCGGCTTGAAGTCGGGCAGCACCACGCAGAGGCCGAATTCGCACCTCGTAAAGAAACCGTACGCGTTCATATTCAACTCGAAGTACGCACTTCGTGCTTGAAATTTGAGCGAGCGATGTCTTCAGTTCAGCAACGAGAAGGGACGACGGCTCGGCGGCATCTTCATGCAATCGGCTTGCTGGTCGGGCGTGTCGTACGGGATGAATATCAGTTCTCTTGATCGGTCCAAAATTTCTCTTTCGAAGGAAGACAGAATTCGCCGGTACCGTGAACGACAGTTCTGAAGTAGAGGTCCAACGCCCGTCGTCCGCTGCCATCCGCTAGGCCCACGATACGCGAAACGACGCCATGTTGAGAATTTTCAGTGAACGCACAGAAGGCTTCCGGTTGTCTGTGCTACCTTTTTTTTTCAATCAACGTATTTGCAGCTTTTTGGAAGCCACAAAAAATGGGTTTTATATTTTTTTCTATTTTTAATACTGACTGTGTGCCTTCAATGACCCATGACTTTGATTAAATTTGGTGGTCGCTTCGAAACCTTAGAAAACGGCCCGTGACCGCGGAGAAGAGAGTGAGCGCGACTCAAACCGGCCAGTTCTCGATCGGCGGTTTTGGGGCAGAAAGAAACAGAATTTCGAGCCGCAAATTCTGTTCTGGGTAGTTGGGCTCTCATATTTCCCGTACAACTAAAAACCTCGGCGAGCATAGATACCCTGTCAGTGTTCTTTTAAACAATCGGGTCCTGGCTTTGGAATTTGTCAAATCGTCCATTGCTTTTTCACTAAGGTGATTGACTGTAAAGGCTGTCCCGTTCCTCCTCCACCAGCTGTGGTAGGTGTTCGAGAAGATTCCCGCACCCTGGGTTTTTTCTCCCCTGAACTTGGGACTCAAAAACCTTCCTATAATGGGCTACAAACGCTTGCCTAACGATACTCGGATCCGTGCTGCTGATGCCGTATTGCTCAATTTCGCCTATATCGCCGCGCAGCGCGTATCGTTTCTCGTCGGCTAGTGCTCTCTTGGTCCGCTGCTCTCCCAGCAGGTACCTCTCTAACCGAGCACCAACATTGGCTCCACAGTAACGCTCAAGATGCAGCGGTCAAGTCGGTCCTTAACACTTTCTAAGTCCTTGAGAGTCACTTCGGGTGTCTGGCACTCCGCTCTCAACAGCGCCTGAAACTTGGGCGTTTAAAGCAGGGGTTTCCCCAGGAATCGGAATTAGGGGGGGGGGGGTGTAAATTTTTAGGGGGAGGGGTCAGGGCAGGGGCATTGAGAATAGAGGAGTCGTCGCGAATTACGGGGGTGCCTTCAGAAAAACAAGAGGGGGGGGGGGGGTGTACACCCCCCAGGGGGGTGCGTAGAGAAATCACTGTTTTAAAGTGGGTTCGGCACCGCGCGCCTCAAACGCTTAAACAGACGACCTTTCAATCGAGAGCATTTTAACTTCTTGTTTGACGGTTTCCCACATATCAAGAATGTCCCCTCGCTGTCACCCAACACACGATTTGAAAATGTTGCCTACACCCCCCCCCCCTCTCCCAAGAAAAAACGTATCGCTAAGAAGCTTGGTATTAAGCTTCCAAAGTTTCCAATCAAAGCGCGCCCTTGGCAGTGCTCTTCCACCAATCGTTGTTGACACCAAGCAGTGATCGAAAAAAGGCAACGGAATGATCTGATACTTCGTTAGCATGGCTACGAGCGTCGCGGAAACGTAAATTATGTTTCGCCGCGCATACCATGACGCCTGGAAATGTGTGAAATGAATCTCGGAAGTTTCATTACGCACAATTCCAGCGTCTATCAAGTCGAAGTCCTTGAGCAAATTGCTGAGAACGGTAATATCTCTATCGGTGCATTGCCTGATAGGCGCTCTAGCACAGCATGACTGTTCTATCACAGTCTACAAATCAGCCCAAGCCAGAAAAATGGAAGCACCGTCTTTCAGCGTACTCAGGGCATATACGCAGATAAGCCACCAGGGGACTGTCAAAAAAACAACATCGCACATAATAAAACGTCCGTCCTTGTCGGTTGTAACCGCCAACTCCGAAAAAAACAGTTTCTTAAAAAAAAATTTAAGAAAACGCCGGAGATTTTGACAGCGGGAGTGACACAAACCACATACGAGTGTAAAAAAGGCTGTACGTTGCTAGAAACCTGCTCCACCTCGGCCATCTTGGTTTCCTGCAACGCTAAGAAATCGGGTTTCTGTGTATGCAACAGGCGCTGCACCTAGTATTGCTTCTTGCGCGTGTTAAAACCTCAAACGTTTAGCGTTGCAACCGAACTGGCCGAATTGAGCGTACAAATTATGAAGTCTATGATGCAGCGCTTGCCTTGTTGCTCTTCGACCAGTTCTGGAAACCAGGCGTTGTAGCCTTACTCGGAGTCGCAGCGTTGCCGGTCCTCCGGGGGTGCGTTCAGCACCAGCTTGAAACGGCCCTGCTTGTTCTTCTTGAACCCCCATCAAGGGTTAAGGTTCCGCGTCGAGTTGGCCGTTGGGGTCGTATCCTCGAGGCCGCGCTTGGTTGAATCGGTGGTTTCGCCCATGCCGTCGTGGCGCTCGGAAGTCTTCTCTTCGGCTGTCGAAGGACGGGCAGTGGGTGGGGTCTTGGAGCCCTCAGGCGATGTTGCGGCAGAGGCTGGGGGACCTGAAACAGCCTCCGGAACGTGCGGGGCTAACTTGTCTTTTCTCCTCTCCAAGGCGCTTTCCCCGGAACCGTCATCTCCGGCTGGCTTCCCTTGTTGCTCTGTAGACGGTGGGGCGTCGAACTCCAGGCCACGTGCAGCTTTCTTGGCCTCTTCAGTGTCCATCGTGAACGCTGTATGCTCCTCCAGCGCCTGTACCTCGGTGACGCCAGCGTACGTCGTCATGCACTCTTCTTTGTCGTCGCTGAAGCGAAAGCACTGTAAACACTTCGGCGCTCGGCACTCTCGTCTGATATGCCCGGCGCGTTTGCATCCAGGCATACGGGCACCCTGCGTGTTATGACTATGAGGGTGTTCGCGCCGTGAAGCCGCAGCTGGTGGCGCATGTCGTCAGGGGTTAGGCCGCTCTTCAGCGTCATGCGAACAAAACGCGTCGTTGATTTGATTCTTTGGAGACCATCATGTCGCCACATCTCCCGGCCGACTTCAATCACCTTGCTGTACGGCTCTAAAAGTCTACGCACGGCGTCGTCGTGAACGTGAAAAGGCACGCAGTGTAAACGCACACGTACTTTGTTTGAACTCGGGTCGATGATGACGCAGCGTAGGTCCTTCACGAGAAGCTCCTTGCTGCTCATCAGGCGTTCTTTGGCCTCCGAAGTCCGAAGCGTCGATAGCCACACATGATTCATTTGAAAAGCTCCAAGCGCTACGATGTTGCTCAAGACGGCAATACTTTTTAGTTCCTCCCGTACGTCCTCAATCTGGTACGGGCGACCCTTTAGGTCGCAGTGCAGCAGCACAGAGTTTAAACACGTACATCCTGTAGGCATAGGTGGAAGGACCACCTTGCACTCGCCGGACGATGACGCACCATCGACAACAAAAAAACCGCGGCCACCCAGGGCCGCTTTCGCCGCTCCTGAGGACAGCATGATTACGTGACCGTATGGTGCAAATACCGGAAGCAGAATCCCTCGACCACAAGCGCGCTTGCTAGGGGACGCGCGTGGCAGTACTACCACCTTTAAGAAACGCATTCTCTTGATGCAAAAAAACACACACACACACACACACAAATAAACAAGAAACAAACAAGAATTACATCAACAGTAATTCCAAAACAACCAAAACAGCGTTCAGCGTTCCATCAGTCGTTGTATGGCTTGAGGCGAACGACGCGAATGACCCCGGACCGCGGCGGGCGGCGTGATGATGATCGTGTTTCGTCTGGCAGCACTTCGTAGTTCAAATCCCCAAGGCGGCGAAGAACCTTGTAGGGTCCAAAGTAGCGTTTCAGAAGCTTCTCGCTGAGACTGCGGCGCCGTATTGGTGTCCACACCCATACGCGATCTCCGGGCTTAAACTGGACGTAACGACGACGAGACAGGCGTGCGTCGACTCGCTGTTGGTCTTGAATCCTGATTCTTGCCAGTTCACGAGACTCCTCCCAGCGCTGAGAGACTAGTTGAGCGTCATCGGGTGACATGTGAGGGAGCATGGCCTCGAGCATCGTGGTAACCCTTCAGCCCTGTACAAGTTGGAACGGTGTTATTCCCGTGGTTTCTCGAACCGCCGTATTGTACGCCAACATAACATATGGCAGTACTTCATTCCACTTTCTGTGCCCCACGTCTACGTGCATAAATATTATGTCAGCGATCGACTTGTTGAGTCGTTTGGTCAAGCCATTTGTCTGTGGATTGTATTCTGTCGTCCTGCGATGGCTGGTATCGCTTAAACGAAGAATCTCGTGAGTTAGCTGAGCCAGAAAGGTGGAACCGCTGTCGTTTATCAAGAACTGCAGCGCCGTTCCAGAAAACAATAGGTTCGATTAAAAAATTGGCAACTTCAACAGCAGTCCCGATAGAAACGGCCTTCGTCTCGGCGTATCGTGTCAGATAGACTGTCGACACGATAATCCACCGGTTCCAAAACGTCGAAGTGGGGAAGGGACCTAGTAAATTCATACCAATCTGCTGGAACGGAGCCACCGACGGTGCAATCGGCTGGAGGAGTCCCGCAGGATGTATGAGCGGTGTCTTTTTACATTGGCACTCTCGACAAGTCCGAATGTAATGGCGGAAGAACTTCGGGAGCCTCGGCCAGTAGTATTTCTGGCGAATGCGTGCGAGCGTCTGACTGCAGCCGAGGTGTCCAGCGGTGGGATCGTCGTGGCAGTCCTCGAAGATTTCTTCGTGTAAACCTTCTGGCACAAACAGGAGCCACGTCCACTTGCCAGTCTCAAAGCTCTTCTTGTAGAGAACACCGTGACGAAGGCTGAAAGAGGGTAGAAGGCGTTTCAAGATCTGGGGAGCCGCGCCTTCTTGGTCTTTCAAGTGTGCAATAAGCTCGCGAAGTTCCGGGTCGCGCCGCTGCCGTACCACCTCCGTGGCGTCCATTGCCGCGAGAAAAATGTCCTTGTCGTCATCTGTGTCCGTCGGGGCCGACTATATGGGAACTCGTGAGAGGCAGTCGGCGTCGTTGTGCTTGCGGCCTGACTTCTAGGTGATCGTGATTTCGAACTCTTGCAGCCGCAGGCTTCACTGCGCAAGTCGTCCCGCGGGGTCCTTGAGGTTGGCAAGCCAACACAGTGAGTGGTGGTCGGTGATAACTCGCAACTGGCATTCATACAGGTAAGGTCTGAACTCAGTGATTGCCCAGACAACCCCAAGGCGTTCCTTTTCTGTTGTCGAGTAGTTGCTTTTTTCCTTGGAGAGGGCCCTACTTGCATACGCGATTACTCTCTCGGCGCCGTCCTGCACCCATACAAGCAGTGCCCCAAGCCCGGTGTTGCTGGCGTCTGTCTGAATTTCTGTTTCGGCGTCGTGGTCACAGTGGCCCAATACCGAAGCTGACTGAAGACGTCACTTTAGTTCATCGAACGCATGGTGTTGTTGCTCGTTACACTCGAAGGTGACGGCATCTTTGAGGAGGTGAGTGAGCGGCGCTGCGATCTAGGAAAATGTCTGGACAAATCGCCGGTGGTAGGGACGCAGACCCAAAAACCTTCTGACGGCCTTTTTGTCGGACGGTATTAGGAAAGAAGCTACGGCGGTTGTCTTCTCGGGGTCGGGGCGAACACCTTCGCAGCTAATGACGTGGCCAAGAACCTTCAGTTCGCCATAGGCAAACCGGCAGTTCGTCGACTCGAGGGTGAGGCCGGCGCTCCTGATGGCCGGGAGTACCGCCTTTAGGCACTGGAAATGATCACCAAAGGTGCTTGAAAAAACTACGACGTCGTCGAGGTAGACCAGGCATTTCTTCCATTTAAGTCCCGCGAACCCATGACGCGCTGGAACGTCGGTGGCGCCGTACAGAGTCCGAATTGTCATCACATCGAACTCGTAGAGTTCATCCGGAGTGATGCAGGCCGTCTTTTCATTGTCCCGCTAGTCTACCTCGATCTTCCAGTATCCACCCTTCCGGTTTACGGACGAAAAATAACTAGCGTGGCGGAGTCCATCAAGCTTGTCGTCGATAAGAGGGAGTGCCCTATTGAAAAATATTTTTTACCGAAATTTTATTTCCAGTAAAACGTATTTTACTAAATTCTGGGACTCTTTTCACTTCCGGTAAAGCCGGAATGTATTGCAATGTCAGCGGATTTTTTTACCGGAATGTCTTCGGATTTTTTAATGGAATTTCATTTCCAGTAAAAAATCTATTTTACTGGCTAATGGACTTTTTTCACTTCCAGTAAAACGTAATTTACTGAAAGTCACCGGATTTTTTGCAATTCACAGGAACTTACCGTGTGTGTGTTTTTCTGTTTTTTGGACGTCAACAGAAGGCATTTAGGATTAAGTCTCTGAGCCTTGGGTGGTGTATGTTTACCAGATGCTGGACGATTCAGTAACAATTAAAACGTGGTTAGTCAATATAGGCCTAACATTTCCATGTCCTTTTTTGACAGGGTCGATAGCAGTGAAACAAATTGCACAGCTGTAGACAAAAGCAATCAGACCAAATGGGAACAACCGAGTTCTTTGTCGCAAAAAATATCTTTCAATGTACTCACAGTGCCGCTGGGTAAGTTCCTTGATGTACGGTAATTCAACTAAAAAAACCGAGCAGGTGCACCACGCGGACACACACACGCACACTGTCAGTAGCACGTGTAGCGAAAACCACGAACGCGCACCAAGATCCGCCGCCGTTGAGAATAAATCATGGGCACGTTCACGGTGTTGTCACTGATGCCGTCGCCGCGGGTGCACGACGCGGACACATACACGCTGTCAGTAGCACACTTAGCGAAAAATATGAGCGCGCGGAACGAACATTCGCCGCCGTTGAGAAATCACGGGCACAATGACGGCGTCTCCGGCGTCTTTTTCGCTCACTGGATGCTTCTAAACCCGGATGGGCAAAGAGACGTAAGAAACAGATCACTGAAAGATGTTTTCTTTTTATCCGCACACCCAGCTGCTCTGGAAGATTCAGGTCGCACACATGGAACGGGAAGCCTACAATGAGCATCCGTTCGGGGCCGCTGCTCAGCGACGGACAAAGAAGGCGATTTTCTTCAAAAGAGCAAAAAGACCCCCTCTAATTTTCCCCACGAACCCAATGCGAGGGAGGGTGGGTGCGTGGGGGCTCGTCCTTGGTGCGTTCTAGGCACCATAATTACACACCCAGTCCCCGGCTTGTCTCGGCTTCCCCCTCCCCTCGCGTCGGCTCCAGTGAAGTTCGGTAAACGGGGAAACGAGTCACTTATTTCCAGTTACATTTCCAGCAAAACCAGGTAGTCTGGTAAACGAAAGTGGCTGCCGGTGACATTCCAACGAAATCTGGAAATCCGCTGCCGGTGACGTTTCAGAGAAATCTGTTTGCCGGCAAATATTCCAGCAAAGACTGGTAAACTACGTTGGTTTCGGATTAAAACGGGTTAAACGTGACCATTTTCCAACGGATGTCACTGGAAGTTCACCGGATGTCACTGGAAGCTTTTGTCGGATTTTTTAATAGGGTGGATTGACGTCTTTCTTTGTAATCTTGTTTAGTCGGCCGTATTCTACGCAAAAGCGCAGGGTCCCGTCCTTCTTCTTCACCAGCACCACCGGGGCGGCCCATGGGATGTTCGAAGCCTGAATGACGTCATTGTTGAGTATTTCTTGTACCTGCTCCTTAATGGTTTCCCTCTCTTTCAAGCAAACCCGGTATGGCGGTTGACGAACAGGATTGCATCATCGTCGATGAGAGTCCGGTGCTTTACGATTGTCGTCTGGCTAACCCCGGATGGTGCGGCGAAGCAGTCGTGGAATCCGTCGAGTAGCTCGAAGAGTTCTTGTTTCTTCTGGGATGACAACTTCGGGTTGACGTCGAGCTCCGATGGTGCAGTCTTTTCCGTGCTGGGTACACGAGATTCCTCTGCTACCTCAAGTTCATCGGTTACATCGCAGAAGTCTTGGACGAGGGCTATTGTCGTGCACTTGGTTAGATACTGTTGCTCGTTCCAAAAGTTCACAACGAGAATCATTGTGCGGCCGCCTTGAAGCTTCGTGACACTCCTGGCAATGCCAATACGCCTCGCAAGTGGGCTCATTCTCGTCTTCTGCACATGAGAAAGGAGGTAGCGGTGACGTCAGAACGCCGAGCCCTGATTGGCTGATCATGAACCCCTCTCTGAGCGTCGTCTGTCCCTTGCAACGTCGTCTGCGTCTGTCTTACCTTTCCTGCGACTTTCGGAAGGGCGGGTCTTTACGAGCGAGCTCGACTTCGCCTTTCAGAGGGCAGACGAAATAACTCGAGCGGTACGTTGTTTTTGTCTAACTAGCAGACGCGCATCAAGGAGGGAAGTCAAAGGACTCACTGGCGAGGTGTCTCGAGGCGCCGAGGTTTGTCTGCTAAGAAGCGAGAGTGTCCGCAAGTTCCCTTCCAAATACTTTTTCCCTCCTTGCTTGAGCGGCGAGACTCCTCACTCTTTAACGGCGTCGGCGGGTTGGCGCAGTTAACGTCGTCTGCTTTACGTCTGCTAGTCAAAGCGATGGTTGCTTTACCTTTCCTGCGTCTGTCGGAGATTCACCGCGTTTTCACCGGCGAGAGTCACCGCTGCCTCGGAAAATAAGGAGATGACAAGAGGAAGAGATTGACCTCTTAATCTAAAATTGAGGTCAGCGATCAAAGTATAATACGGGAAGGGTTCACAAGGGTCACGCGGGCATATTCCATTCAGCACGCCAGCCGGTCGTGGGTAGACGATCTTGGCCAAGGACCGTCGGAGCACCGCCGCGCGTGAGTCGGAGTGCCTGCTAGGCCTATCTGCCGAGCTCGCTTGTCGGGGTCCGTGGAATCGTGGCCGTTGGAACATTTCTTGGGTGTTTGTGGGTCCAGCGTTCTTGTTCGTCGTGGTTTATTTCAAGTACGTTTTACTTTTTTTCTTTCTGCTTGTAGTCGGGACGCGTGAGAAGAGCACGTACAAAATAAACGTCCGTTGGTCGTCGCGACCAAGTAACTGGGCGACGCTATCGGCCATGCTGATTTGGTCGTAAGAAGTGCGTAAGACAGCTTCGGAGCTGTCGTAAGATTCCGTCGTAACCTGCGCAAAACTTACGATAATTTCGTTTCGTGAATATGAATTTGTTCTTACGTTTTGTCTTACGCACATTTTTGGGGTAAGATCGTTTCGTGAATCTGGCCTGTGCACTTTCGAAAGTCGCCGGAAAGGTAAGACAGACGCAGACGACGTTGCGAGCAGACGACGTTGCAAAGGAGCAGACGACGCTCAGATAGGGGGCCACGATCAGCCAATCAGGGCTCGGCGTTCTGACGTCACCGCTACCCCCTGCGCAAGAAGCAGACGAACTTGCCTTCCGCATACCTTTACCTAGAAGCAATGATATGCTGCCTTCTACACTCTTAAAAAAAGGGGTCACTATAGTCCTCCCTAAAGGGAGGAACGCTCTTGGCACATCTGTTCCTTCAGAAAGGGAGAAACTTTTATCCTGAAAGCAGGGGAGCAAAGTTCCTTCGCCACCTGCATTTCATTATGGAGGCCCCGAATTGAGCAAATCGAGCTCAATAAGGCTTAACGAGGACGCTACATCTATTTTAGGGGTCGAGAGGAGCAGTAAATAAAAGCGTAACACGAGCTTTCCGCGAACTGTGTTTATTTCCGAAGCCAGATTCCCCCCGCAAGTAAAGAAACTTGCGCTTCAAAAGCAGTTACTCAGTCTTCTCGTCGTCAGCAATGCGATGTTAAACGGAGACAACCGATACCCAGTTACTTCGCGCACTTTACGTCTTACCTTTGCTGTTCCTCAAGTCACAATTCCTTCGTCAACCGCACATCGCGGAGGAATGGCAAACCAATCCGCGAAACCAAAAGCCGCTCTCAAAAGAACAATCTCGAAGCCGCTGTTTATCGCGTAGCGTGAAAAAATGTTAAATAGCTTGCCACCATATTATCAGGGTCAAGCAAAGTAATTGCAAGTAGCTAGGCTAGGTGGCGCTACACTCTTAAAAAAAAGAGTCACTATGACTTCCTTTGGGGGGTATTTGTAGCGCTACAGAACTGACTCCTCCACGACTCCAGTTTGTAGAGTCCCTCGACTCTTTTTTCAAGGAGAGTCTCCACGACTCCCTGTGGGAGGTCTTTGCGCACCACACATTTGACTCTTTCTCGACTCCAGTTTGTAGAGTCACTTGACTCTTATTTAAAAAAGAGTCCTGCGACTCTCATCACACTGGAGTCATGGTAGTGTATGGGCGACTCCAGGTGACGTAGTCAACTGCGACTCTTTAACGACTCTTATCCAGCGGAGAAAAAGAGTCACAAGACTCCTTCCTGGTAATCCCCGTGACTCTTTAACAAGAGTCGTGAGGACCCTCCTTTTATGAAGAGTCCCCCGACTCCAATCGCAAAAGAGTCATGGAAGTGTATGAGCGACTCTCCGAAAGGTAGTCAGTGCTGACTCTCACTTTGTCTGGAGTATAGCAGCCCTAGTCAAGTGTCAGTTTGTTGAACAAAGGGAGGCATTGTGATCGTTAGGAGACTTCTTGCCGCCTGCGAGGTTCAACTTTGATTTCCCTAAAAAAAAGAGTAGTAACATCAACTCTGTGAAAGCATAAAAGTTGAAATGAAAACTTGGATTCCACCTAAAAGAAGCTGTAACATCAATTGTCTGCAAGTGTAAACGTCGAAATGCAGAACTAATATCTTGCAATTTCCTTTCCTGAAACATGAAAAAATGAATGATGATGGTCTTAACGATGCTGAATTGAATGCTGCTCTAAACTTTATCATGAAACACAATAGCTTTCAGGACAGCATTTGTTTGTTACATTGGAATTTGCACACAACAGAAAAAAGTGAGTTTTTTTTTTTTAATCGGCAGCTTAACGTTTTATTAGTTTGATTGCACTTATCATTTACAATAGGTTGTATACCTTTTTTATCAGATGTCTGGACTATTGCCAAGAGCTGGTGTGAAGCAGGATGTTCTGTTGCTTTATGCCTGCTTTGAGTGGAGAGGTTGGTGGCAATAAATTGCAGGAATCTTCAAGTTGAACAATAAAGATAGCTGTTTTGTCTCAGCTCATATCACTGCAGTTTGTGCACATGCAACTTCATGAGTCCTACCATGCAGGTACTGCAAAACAAACCACAAGTATTTAAAACAATTATTTTATTAGAAACTAATGTGATACATATTGGCTCAAAAGCCTGTTTCGGCTGATCACGGGTGTTTTTTCACAATAACTAAACAAATAACATCATAAGAAATAATACTAATACACAAAACTGGTTTAATTATTAGACAATAATTAAAATAAATTACAATGACAAGTTTTGTGAAGGCTTGCTTTGCCTGCTTGGTGTTGCAGGATTAAATTAGAATAAAATAAATTACAATAAGTTTCCTAAAGGCTTGTTTTGCCTGCTTGCTGTTTTTTCAAAGCTTTGTTTTTCTTTCTGCAGTTTCTTCTTTTATGGTTTGGATTCTCAGATCAACAGATGCACAAAAAAAAAATATAACAGAAGTTTGGATACACAATGGAACACACAAACCTTTGTATTATAGCTGGAATATTCACCAAATACACATGGAAAACATAAAAACAGTAACCGTTATTGATAATTAGTTTTTCCTGTTCTAGGAATGTGCTTCCAGTGCTGTCGCAACTTTCACAGCTCTCACAGAAATCTGTGTTTTTTTACCCATGAGGTGCTCAAGCACAAAAAGTGTGCTTCGTCGATTACCCCCCCCCCCCCCCCATACTGACCTTTCTATGCTCAGTACATGGCAAATACCAGAAAGATTCCTGATGAGAAGTCCAGGACGTCGATTCATAGGTCCTCGCAGACAACGCACATGCTGCCAGTTGTCCATTGGTGCTTTCCAGTGAAAAGTAACGTCGGGTTCCCGAAAGTCTTTTCTGGGTCCTGGGAGAAAAAAAAAGCCAATGATGAGAAATAAGTTCTGGAAGTCAGACAAAGTTGTAGGTGAGCAAAGTAAAATTGTCGAGGACATGTTAAGTGCCCACAGTGTCATAGATGGAAAGTCAATGCACCAGAGTGAAGCCAAGTGAGGCAAACGCCTGTTGCTGCCTTTCTATATTTCGCTTTCCCCAATTCTCACTTGATTATGAAGTGTTTCGTACGGTGGAACCAGTGCATCAGGGTGTCTATCAAATTACTGATTTCAAATTCCCTGACTTTTCTAGAATTTCCCTTGACTATTTTGATAAAAACTTCCTGACCACTTCTGGATCGAAGGATTATATTTCGGAAACGTTATTCAGCATAGTCATGCCCATGCGCAACCGTCAAGCATTGTTCCGCATAGCCGTTCCACTTTCACTGGTCATTGTCCCTGATGAAGCCAACTTTTTGGCTGATTTCCCTGAGAATTTCAGGTTGGGAGACACCCTGATGATGTATCAGGTTACAGGTGGACACCACAAAAATGCAGACCATTGCATTCAAAATTAATTTAGCCATCAGGAGGAACCTAGAATATTCCCATGGAGAGAGATAGAAACTAGAGGGGCGGGGGAGGCTGCAGCTGCTATTGTCTACTTTTATTTAAAAAATATATCAATTTAAGGCTTAAAGGGAATGTAAGTAATACATCAGCGAGTGCACTGAGAGCACTTGAAGTACAAGGGGCACGATCCTTACTGAGAAAACGGGGGAGGGTATGAAGTCTAGCTCTACCTGTTCTTCAGCATCTTGCATAAGCTAGGTGCTAGGCAAGACGGGCTTATCTACTGAGAGTGTCTAGTACAGTCAAAGAAAGCATAATAAATTCTTTGCTGGGCAAGCTGCTTCGTGGCTGCAATGAAAAAAGAGTGCATTAAGACAGGGACAAGGAAGGAAGGGAAGACTTTTTTTCTGAATAAACTAGTTGGTAGTGAGCACTTGTTTCTTCCTTTCTTGTCCACGTCTCATTGTGTTCCCTTTTTAGTTGTAACGAAAGCAAGCCACGAAGGAATTTAGAGAGGGATAAAAGCTTGCTTTAACATCTGTGTGCATGTGAGGGAACGCTTCATGTACAAGGCCTACTACAAGGTAGTAGTAATCATCACAATGTTCCATATGAGTAACAAAATAATGCATCTCTGCATTACAAAGTATCCTATAACTTTTCGTGTGCTGTACCGATATAGGCATCTTTTGCACGCAGAAATGGCTGGCACTAAAACTAATAGTAATTAGTTTATCATCTTTGCTTAGATAAATGTTACTAAAGTTTGGCAGGAAAGAACCGCCTTCGAATATAAGCCCGAATGTGGTCTTTGGTTTGTTTTAAGTCATGGCCAAGTACTCCTAATAAAATATTTAAATAACCAGTTGAGAAAACAGAGGATGATACTTATCTCACTTGGTCTCCAG
>JABSTQ010001438.1:0-60001 GCA_013358835.2 Ixodes persulcatus | reverse complement strand
CATCGCCATTTTGCTTTGCGTTGAGTGTGTTGAGGATCGTGTTGGACACTTTCAATCGAGATTGAAAGCCGAAATGGCGGGTGGAAAGTGTAATGGCTCCTTCCGAGCGAAGTGCGCGATCTGTCGAAACGCTATCAAAAATCACGGTGGCCTGCTCAATGTTCCACTGTTGAAGGAGTTAAAAATCTCTGTACGGCTAGCAAAGCAGAAGTACGCTGCGTACTTAGAACAGCACAAGAAAAAAGCAGCAAGTGAACAGAAAATTTTGAAGCAGTTGAAATGGAGCTGGAGAGAATGCATCAGAGAAAGTTGAAACTCCAGAAAACTCTGAAGTGCCTGCGCGAGTCGGCGGACTGCTTCTCAGAAGATGCTGAGGCGAAGAATGACTTGACACTTTTGGCCAAGGCCAATAGTTTTCGTTGAGCAGCAAAAGAAAAGGAAACTGCTATAGCTGCTGTAGAACCAGAAATTCTTGCCAAAAAGGAGCTTATTCTTTAACTCCTGTCAACGAAGGAATAGACCGATCTCACCAGCCAGTTTGACTATGCCACCGCTGCCGCAATGCATCGAGGGAGCTTTAGTCTTTCTGCACGTGCGACAACCTCGTTGGAGCTCTGCGCGTGTGGAGCATGAGGCGGCACCAGCCGTCTTGTGCACTACTGCCTGCCTCCTGCGAACTAAAGTTATGGCGGCGTCACGTATGCGCCGAACGCTTGGTGAGATCGGTCTATTTCTTCGAACATTCCTTGAATTTCGTCTTCTGATGCCCTTGAAATCCTTGAAAAGTCTTTGGATTTTATACCGAAAATTCTGTACAAACCCTGGTTGCACCGCACCATGAATGTCTTTGTTGTTCATCCCAGCCAATCCACCGTTGAGAAAGCGTCACGTTTCCATGAGCTCCGCCCAACCAGAATGCAACGTGACACCCTCCCGGCGCTGAATTGGCTGGGGTGACTGTAGCCTCCGTTGCGCTCTGACAAAAGGTGAAACAATGTATTATCTTTAGGGTTTTATGTTGCGCCACACACCTGAATGTTTTTATTGTCTAGTCAGACTATTTTTAGTGTTATAGTATTGCAGTCATATTTTGAACATGCCCGAAACTTTTTAATATGAATAAGGCATATCAAAGTATTGGTAAATTCAGGTTTGTAATCAATATTCGGAGACTCTAAATGTTTTTTTTTTCTGTTTTGCCTTTTAGGATAAGGTAAAGCAGGTTATCTCTATTTAAAAAAAATTTTATACTCGGCATACTGGGCCTGTATCAAACCGGATTATTGGACGGGCAAATTGGGTAGTTTTACTGGATATACTGGGCCGGTCTCAAACTGGAATATTAAACGGATATACTGGGAATGCTGGTAGTTTTACTGCGGATACTGGACCAGTATCAAACTGGATTATTGAATACGGGTATACTGGATGCACTGGTAACACTGGATTTACTGGGCATATGATAAAACCAGCCTTACTGGACACACAGGTACAACGGTTGTACCGGTTTCACCAGTGAAACCGGTACAGTCAGTGCACCTGTGTGACCAGTATGGCTGGTTTTATCATATGCTCAGTAAATCCAGTTTCACTATATTGAAAACACAGGCCATAAACTGTCACAACCATTTATTTGCATTGAAACTTTAAACACTCCTTTAGCGGTTTTTGTATAGGGTCCATCCATGCCAAAAACTTAACGATTTCGGTAATATTTTGGATGTGCCTGAAACTTTTAACTCGAATAAATAACATATTATGGATTGGTAAATCCAAGGCTCAATAACTGTTTTGTTGAGGTCATGCTCTAAAGTGTAGAAAATTTAATAAAAACATGGTTATTTTGAAAATGTTACCTCGCACATAACCTGCTTTACCTCATCCTTAAAGGCAAACAGCAAAAAAACCCATTTAGAGTCCCCGAATATTGATTACAAACCTGAATTTATCAATAATTTGATATGCCTTATTCATATTCAAATTTTCGGGCATGTTCAAAATATGACTGCCATACTATAACACTAAAAATAGTCTGACTAGACAATAAAAACATTCAGTGTGTGGCGCAACAGAAAACCCTAAAGATAATACTTGTTTCACCTTTTGTCAGAGCGCAACGGAGGCTACAGTCACCCCAGCCAATTCAGCGCCGGGAGGGTGTCACGTTGCATTCTGGTTGGGCGGAGCTCATGGAAACGTGACGCTCTCTCAACGGTGGATTGGCTGTGATGAACAACAAAGACATTCATGGTGCGGTGCAACCAGGGTTCGTACAGAATTTTCGGTACAAAGTTCAAGGACTTCTAAAGGACTTCAAGGGCATCAGAAGATAAAATTTAAGGAATGTTCAAAGAAATACACTGATCTCACCAAGCTTTCGGCGCATGCTTGACGCCGCCACAACTTTAGTTCGGCAGCAGTGCACAATACAGCTCGTGCCGCCTCATGCTCCACATGCGCAGAGTTTCAGCGAGGTTGTCGCACGTGCAGAAAGAATAATACTCCCTCGATGCATTGCGGCAGCGGTGGCATAGTCAAACTGGCTGGTGAGATCGGTCTATTCCTTCGTTGACAGGAGTTAAGAAATAAGCTCCTTTTTGGCAAGAATTTCTGGTTCTACAGCAGCTATAGCTGTTTCCTTTTCTTTTGCCGCTCAGTGAAAACTATTGACCTCGGCCAAAAGTGTCGAGTCATTCTTCGCCTCAGCATCTTCTGAGAAGCATTCCGCCGACTCGCGCAGGAACTTCAGAGTTTTCTGGAGTTTCAACTTCCTCTCATGCATTCCCTCCAGCTCCATTTCAACTGCTTTTCTCTTTAAAATTTTCTGTTCACTGGCTGCTCTTTTCTTGCGCTCTTCTAAGTATGCAGCGTACTTCTGCTTTGCTAGGTGTACAGAGGACTTCAACTCCTTCAACAGTGGAACATTGAGCAGGCCACCGTGATTTTTGATAGCGTTTCGACACTTCGCGCACTTCGCTCGGAAGGAGTCATTCGTATCTGGTCTCACCCACTGGCGATAGTCTTTGTGTTCCAGCCAAGAAGACTGGAACTTACACTTTCCACCCGGCATTTCGGCTTTCAATCTCGATTGAAAGTGTCCAACACGATCCTCAACACACTCAACGCAAAGCAAAAATGGCGATGACAAAGGACGCCTTGGATTGGATTGGCTGAATCATTGAGAAGATGCGGAATTTACTCATTTGTTGGAGGATTTTCACGGAATACAAGGATCGTTTCATGTTTCAAGGATATCTAAGGGCCCTTAAACGACTTTTATTGAAATCAAGGGTATTCAAGGATTTCAAAGAGCTGTATGAACCCTGGGTGCAATGCCTGTTGGTCAAACATGCCCGAGGCACCACACTGTAAAGATTGAAAAAATCTGACTGCACAATAACAAACTCGAAGTGTGTGGCACAACATCAAACCGTAAAGGTAAAAAATTCCTTTAAAAGCGAATAAAAGAAGAAAAAAAAAACATTCACAGTTTGGTGCAGTCCAGATTCGAGAAGTTTTTCATGGTGTTGTTCATTTGCCGCACAAGAACAGCGTGGACCTCTTGCAGGTTGGCAGCCTCGGGGTTCGAATGCTGGTGGACATAGTAGCTCAAGGCATCTGAAAGAAAATTGGATCAGTAGTTACTAGCTAGAAGTATAGATATTGCTCACTGCTTAGCATTACTTGAAATTTAGGATTGTATTCTGGTAATCTTAAAAATTATATATATCAGAAGTTGGCATAGATTAAACCTTTTAACATGTTTGATCACCACCCTTTAATTATTATTTATTCAATTAGTTAGTTGCTTTGATTTTTAGAGATAATAGTTTAAAAAAAGCAAAAGAAAAGGGCCAAGTATTGGTCATGCTGACAAAGCTGAAGTCCACAATGTCTGCGCACTAAGATTGCATTGGGGCTAGATGTCACATGTAAGCCAGTTTAATATTACAATGCAAACCACTTACAATGACACCACATATAGCAATGTACCGCTTACAACGATCAGTTTCTAGAGTTTCTAGACCGGAAATGATACGGTCCTAGTCCAGATACGATAATCGGTTATGACGACTGAAATTTTGGGTTTTCTCATTATCGTCTAAGTGGGTTGCACTTTATTACGTAAGCCAGTTTACGACACGAAAGATCCTGGCAAAGAAAGGGAAAGAAGAGGGTCCTGGACGAGGACACGAAAGATTCTGGGAAGGGAGAGAAAGAGAGAGAGAGAGACTGCATCACAGTCGAAGGTTTAACGGTCCAGCATTGCAAGGAAACGTTGCAAGCAACTACTGCAGATTTTTCGCATGACCTAGCCCAATGACACATTCTGTGTAAATACGCATTTTGCTTTTGCTTATAGCGTTTTTGGATAAATCCTATAAAACCCGAAAAACACGCGCCAGTAACGACTTGACTCTAATTGATCTGAAAAACCCTGAATATTGGGACTGCCAGTTGCACGAAGCCGGCTGGTTTTTATATTTTCCTGGAATCTTTGGGCAAGTTGTGTTTTTCTCTTCTATTCTGATTCCATCTTTTGTTTGTAAACGTCACAAAAAGGTGTCTTTCGCCCCTTATTAGAAAAACGAGGTAGCCTCGCCATCATACAAGTTCTTGATGTTGGCAGCAGATTAAAAACAGAACAAAGTTGTGTTCAAGCATTAGAGAATACACATGATAAACACCATCCAAAAGAGAACGACAACACTGACGGGCGAAAGCTGAACGCACCGCACTTCTCGTAAGAGCGAGCAGTTTAAGTGCCGTCAGACTGCACTAGAACGCTCCGCAAAATGTCGAGCAGTAGCTACGATGATCATTGCAAGGCATTTCCTCAGCAGACGCACTGAGTATCGCAGGAGTTAATAGATTTAGTTTTGCCGCAAGTTCTGAAACTGAACTTTCAAACCAGATACCTACAAAACTGTACACTCGCCCCCCCCCCCCCCCCCCCAAAAAAAAAAAAGATACTAGAGGACAAAAAGTGGTGATGTACTAACCATTTCACTCTGCCACAACGCCTTCTATTCAAGAAAGCCGAGCGGCGATTGGCAACTATGTTTATCAAACTCCTGTTTGTTGGTTATTACAGAAAAAAGAGTTCGCCTATTTCGATCCCCTCCGTCCGTGGGAAAAGAACGAGTGGCAGGGATCGGTGACACAGCGTCACGCGACACACAATCCGTGGATCAAAATTGCAGTTGAGCCTTAAGTAGCAGTTCATTCTTAAACAAATCAGTTACGAGGACAATGTAAAAAAAAAGTAAACCAGTCACTTACATTCCCTTGCCTGACTTCATAGAGAGGTTGCAGTGCTCCCTGGACTGCTGCATTCGGCTGGTGTGCTGTCCATGAAATATAAAAGTGTGTGCATTGGTGAGATAGAATTAACAACTTTAGTTCACACAAAATTTATAGAAACTCTCTAGGGATTCACAAGTACTTGTCATAAAGCAAAACTATAGCCTGTTCTAGGCGAAGTCCATTCAACTTAAAATTTTGGGATTACGACTAACTCCACGTTGGAAAGGACTATATACTGTATTAGAGGACAACATTCTGCAGCTATGAAGTTAGAGGGGCACTAAAGGAGGTTTCTGAGATTGCTTTTGGTGATAACTCATTTTAAAGCTCTAGGCATCCGAAAAATTTCAGAAGTATAATCATAATCACCCTGGCCAAACGACACACGGTGCTCGACAGCTAATCGCAAGTGCTGGCTTCCCGCATGTGTTGGTGACGTGCATGCTGCTCCTCGGTCGCTTTTGGGTAAAGTGGCTCTAAAGACTGTTCTGAAGACGCTTGTTTTTGTTTTAATATAAGGGAGTAAATGCTAGTTATATGTTAGAAGTTTCAGATGAAAAAGCCACTTATTAAGCCCATCAGAATAGAAATACACGCAATCTGTTTTCTTTTTATGTACAGAGCGCAAACAAGCGATCGCCGTTTTTTACAGTGTTTCTCTCCAAAACCAAGGGATGTCATCCAAGTTATTATTGCTACGGAAAGAGCTCATGTAGTTCTATATTGTAAGCGATAAAATTTCGTGCTCGCTAATACTATTTAGAAGTAAAATGCGAAAATGTGCCGATGTCGTGTTTGCGCTAACAGTGTCGCAATGTGTACACTGCAGAATACTGTTAGTGCGAACACAACATTAGCGCTTTTTAGTTTTACTTTAAAGTGGAACTAGTTGGGGGCCTTATTTTAATGTGTATGCTAGTGTCCCAAACTAGCATTTCCCACGACACAAGAAGTTTGGATGACAGCCTTCCGACTCTAAGAGAAAAACAGCAAAAATCCGCCATAGCATGTTCACACTAACAATATCGTGCTCTCTACCTAACTGCTTTCTATGAGAAAAACAACACTGATATCAATTCAATTCATTAGTCTTTGATGGCTCGGTTTACCAAGATTTCCAGGGCAGGTAGGACTGCTTGTGGAGCATGGTGTTGGTCCAGAGGGTGTGCTGCTGCAGGGGTGAGAGCAGGGCGATCCAGAAGGGGGACAGCTGCATGAGCAGGAATGGGCTCTTGATCCGGAGGGGGGGCTGCTGCGGGGGTGGGATGTTGTGTTGATTCAGAGGGAGGACAGTTGCGGGGGCAGGAGAAAGGTGATGAGGCAGAGGGGGTGCCGCTGCAGAGGTGGGAGAAGCAAGGAATGGAGCTGCCACTGACACAAGACCAAGGAACGGGCCTGATGCTAGAGCACACAGAAAAGGTGGAGACCTATTGATTAATTTCTATCATTTAAACCAGGCTCCTCGTGTTGCAGAACCTACAACATCCTTAGAATGCCTGAAACCTTTCCAGTTGAAAGTCGTCTCCCCCCCCTTTCCGAAAACTTCCACTTTGCTGGGGCCTCCGCTCCCCCATTCCAAGGGCTCGTGTTTTCCGATAAATCAGAAATACTCCGAAAAACACCCGCCGGTAAAATTTTTGTCAATTCGGATTTATCCGATAAACTCCGAATTGTTATTGGCCCTGCCAACCCCCCAGCAAAAAAAAAAGTTTTTTTGTTTTTTTCACAATTTGAGCAACGCAGGATTTGTTCTGGGAAAATGACACCATAATTATCTTTCAAGCCTCGGACCGTTGTCAAAAGAGGTCTTACAGCTTGTCTCATCAAGGTTGCTTCAGGGAAATAGGTCATCGTACCATCTGTGTCACAACCAAAGCCACTTTTTTGGTTTCCAGTTTAGGCCATGGGATTTGGGATTTAGAAAAAAAGAGAGGGTATGTTTCTGGGGGTACGAGTGAAATCTATGGACCATAGAGATTGTATAAAATAGGGAAGAGGGGCAGTTGAAACTTCTCTATTACATCCTTAAGCACTCGACCTCGCGTGGCTCCGGGATAGATTGATGGAATGACCACGAGCTTCCTTGCGGCTACCTCCGGCAGTTCATTAATTTTAAAGTATCGACGTTTATCGAAGCCACACTTGTGTGCAACTTTTGTAGCGGGACAAATTAGTATCACCAATGACAACAACGCCAAATTCAACTGAATAAATCTTAATTGATACAAGAGCATTTTATTTTTTATCTGGCATTCGTTTGCATCTGGTTATTATTTATTATTTTTCAATAGGAACACTGCGAAATTAATCTCCGAATTTCGGAGAATAGGGGATTTACGAAAAATAACCTCCGATAAACACCAAATTTTCGCTAAAAAATAAACTCTGAAAAACACCCTCCGAACTTCACGAAAAATAAACTCTAAAAATTCGGAGCCCTACTTATCCCCCACATGGCAGTTCGCGATTGGCGCCACCGAATCAAGATCCTGGCTGCGTGCCTGGCTTGCACCCTTGTTTTTTTGTTTGTTCATCACTGAAGGATTTAACTGTAAGCACAGTGTCAAGGCAGAGTAAAAAATTAGCAGCATACTTTTGTTGGCTAGTGCTGATGATTGGACCAGTTGGTAGCAAATTATGAAAAATAAATTGTGAAGAATATGGAAACTGAGGATAGAAACACAACAAAGCGCTGTGTTCATCTCTTCCTTGTCATGCGATTCGCATTCTGTTTTTAATAATACAATTTTTATGTATTTTCTGTTTGGTATCATCTGTATAGGGGCTCATTGGAACGACCCACCTGCCATTGCATTCACTTTGCCGGCAGCTCCCCCCTTTCTTGTGGTGCCACCAATGAGGAAGTGCAGGGTGGGCATCACTCTCACTCTTGTGGTAGTTCCCCAGGTTCCCATAGGCTGCAAGCTGCCAGCCAAACTGAGTCAGGCCTGCCAGCCCTGCGGGAAATGTCAGTTCCACTCTTTTAGACGCAGACACCCACGTTTTGCGTATACCTGAAAGAAGCTCCAACAGAGGGGAAACACAATAATTGACCCTTTTTGAATGCATCTTTTTCTTTTGCTGAGAACACGCATAAAAGTCACAGGCTATTGTACATTCAGTGGTGCGGCTTAATTTATGATGAGCAATTTGTTATACAACTTCGAGCATTTAGAGAAAAATGTACAATATAATAAGTGGGACATAAATTGCTGCTATGAACTATCCTATACATTTACGCAATGTCCTGATATAATAAAAGCAATAGAGCTTGACAAATTTGTAACCAATATAAGTTGGCATTAATTTAATTTATTACTATTGGCTATTATCCTTTGACAGAAAGAATAACTGGGCTAGTCGGTACGTTGGTAGTATTTCAACTCCATCGAATATTCAGGTTCTTTTCGCATTTGTTTTTAAGTTTTTGCCTTTTCTAGGTTTTTTTTTTTTTTTGTAGCGGCTTTCGCCGCCACTAAAAAACGTGACATCCAAACTCACTTTAATTACATAACACAATGGTAAACTTAGAAAGCGTGTCGCTTCGACATACGCGAAGAGACCGCGCGTCTCAACGGAACAGGCGTAAGCATTGGTAAGAAATCATGCTGCGCGCTCTTGTAACGTTTTTCTCGCTCCCGCTTTACGAAACGAATCGGTGGCGGGTGGCTGTTGGGACCGCCCGTCAGAACTAGCATGACCTGTGATTGCTTAAACTGCCGTCAGATTGCACTTGAACGCTCCACAAAAGCGTCGTCGAAGGAACGTCGTCGGACGGCGCCAAGAACAGGCTCAGTTCCGCCGCGCGCGAATCTGTCTCGCTCTGCGGAGCATGCCATAGGTTTTGAAGAAGGTACGCTCTTTTCAAATAACGAAATAACATGGGCCAGGCGCATTGTTAGAATCAAGCATAGCTTAACAAGCACATGGTGCACTGACGAAGTTTGAAACAGCGGCGCACTTCGCAGAAACAAAAGAAAGTCACTCACCGGCGCTTGCAGCAACGTTCGCAACTTACGGGCGATGGTATGACGCAGCGTCTCCCAGCTCTCAGTCATCGCTGGGCATTCTTGAACATGGTATTCGTAAGGAAGATATCTAAAACACCTGCTAAAACGGCTAAAGCGTAATAAAGGAAGCGATTTTCGAAGCCTCTGGAACCCCAACGACAGCCAAACGGGCCAAACGGAAGCTGATTGCGATAGCGATGGTCTTCCGCAATCTTCAAAAGATTCTTTTTTTTTAACAAAACCAAGCAAAATATTATTATATTACTAATAAAAATGTCACTATAATATTGTTGTAAAAAATAACGAAGACTTAGTCTATCTTATGTTTTATCTAAACTTTAGGTTTTCTTTTGAAGTGTAAAAACCGAAACCGAAACTATTTCAACCAACGTTTCGTCCGTCGTATTCGTATCCGTCCGTGTATGTGCGTGCATGCGCCCGGGTTCGTGTGGATGCGTCCGCGTGCTTCTGTGTGCGTGCGTCTGTGCTTGTGCGTGCGTGCGTGTGTTTGCGCGTGTGCACGCGTGCGTGCGCTCGTGTATGTGCGCATGTCTGTGCGCGATCAAGAATCTGTGTTTGTGCGTTCTATTGAACTACGCCAGCAAGAAAACTTATTATTTTTATTGAAATATGCCAGCGCGAAGTCCAGTAGTCCTTCCTTAACTATGCAGTAAACACTAGTTTATTGATTGATTGAGCTCTAGTGTTGATGGTCGTGATTTCAGACAGATGCCAATCGGCCACACCACGGCCAATCGGCGAACATCTGGGCCCGTTTGCTCTTAGCTGGTTAACTAACCGCGGTTAACCGGATTTCCCTACGAGGGGGAATTTTAGGTCACGTGACCTGCAGAGTAGGGACGCCGGAGTCAAATAGTACCTAGCATCAGACAATATGGCTGCTACGGCTGCTCGTCACGCTTGGGAACATTTATTTTTACAAAGATGCGTCATCCTCGGGCCACGAAAGGGACATTGCAACACAGAGTCTACAGTTGGAGTCGACGGCAGCTCGCCCACCGCCCGACGGCGAGCGTGCTGTGGGAACAGGGCTACGCTTGACTTGTCCGTTGACTTGTCACGTCAAGTTCGAGTTCACGCATCACCCTCTGAAGTGGACTTGTTTCAACGAATGCTACAGTCAGCGGGACCTTCAAAATATATTACCTAGGTAAGTGCCGCGATGTTTCACGAGAAAGTTATGAGATCGTACCGCTATCAAGATGTCATGTCAGCAGATCTTGCGTTGTAATCAACGTCCAGCTTTGTTTTTTTTTTTCACTTTTAAAACCTACCTCGAGCCGCAATCGCATGGTAGTGAAACAAATATCTCCGAAAAACTGCCTCTCATCGCGGAGTCTGGTTTATAGTACAGTTCGCCTTGTATTGTATTTGCAGCGCATCCACAACACCGACGACCCCCTTGCAGCGGGAGACGGTTCAACGAAGGCAAGATGTAGACTAAAAACTTTCCTCGGAAGCAAATATCCATTACCTCAATAGAAACTGCCGGCACGGATGCCGGCACGGCATTCGATCGAACTTCGGTACTGTCGTCTCCGAAGTTGTACAACTTCGAAATAAAAAAAGCTTCTATCATGAAAGAAGTGTCCATGTTTTCTCTTGCGCTTGTCTTTCATCAATTTATTTTGTGTTGGGATAACTAGATGTCTTGTTAGGATTTTAAAGAGATACATAATTAAGTAGCAGACGATCACAACCAATCTGAAATCGAAAATGAGTCAAGCGACATCAAGCATCAGCATGAAACGGCAGAGGAATTGGACATTGGATGAACAATTACAACTATTTCAGTAGTGGGGAAACGAAAATATCAAATTATGGGGAAGTTCAGTGCTACGATCACGACCCAAACAGGAAGACAGGCATGGGCTGTTTGCGCACCCCAGACCAATTACAGCAGTGTTGGAGGAACCTTTTAAAGAAGACCAGACGGCTGTACATCTTATACAAGAAGCACGAACAGCGCACAGGTAAGTTCATTGTGTTCTTAAGTTAAA
This sequence comes from Ixodes persulcatus, assembly GCA_013358835.2. Taxonomy (NCBI): domain Eukaryota; kingdom Metazoa; phylum Arthropoda; class Arachnida; order Ixodida; family Ixodidae; genus Ixodes; species Ixodes persulcatus. The sequence goes on along the minus strand of JABSTQ010001438.1, from coordinate 48,663 downwards.
AAAAAAAAAAATATTGCATTGCTTTAGTGATAATATATGGACAATCAAACCTAGAAACGTGTATGACGTGTATGTGGACATTTGTATATTTGTGCACCTTTGCCCTCTGCTGGGAGTCGACTTGTCATCTTCTAAAGAACAGCAGTAAAGCAGTGTTACAGCATCAGAAGACCATTTATTGCAGTTTATGTACAAGTTCTGCCCAGGCTGTCTGGAACTCGTTAAAACAGTTCTAGTGGAAGACCCAAAACTTTGGACACAATATTAACACATTTTAGAGAGCACAATGGTCTAGGCCAACCGAGGCCGACAGGCCAAACTGTAAGAAAGTAAAAATTGCATGATTACATAGTCCACTGTTTCAGCAATGTTATGTCGCAGTTACTGAATGTTTAAAAGAATGCCTCATGCAGTATTTGTTTATTTTGATTTTCCCATGAAAGTTCCATTTACATACTTGGTTGAACAGTGAACCCCACCTCACTTGTTTTTGCTCATGAAGTCGAGTAAGTAGTAGACGAGACGAAATTACTATGCATTCATTCATAGGTGCTGGGCCAAACCCCCATGTCTTGACGCCCCTCGTCGAAGCCGTCCTCGAGACGATCGGCGAGGACTCTCCCAACCTGTGCGGGTTTGGTTGTCACGGTAGGTGACACGGAAGAGTAGGTGACTGGTTTCTAGACCCGCTTGTGTGACGAGTAAATGGTGCTAAGGAACCGGTCATAGTGAAGCAGAACTGTCGCTCCAGGCGAGGCTCTAAAAGACTAGGACAAATGTTGATAACAAGATGGCATGTTGCCATTTGAATAGCATTACTGCGGAGTACTTTTATATAAAGACCAGAGGCCAGATTCTCGAAACATTCTTACGGCAAAAAAGTTAGTAAATTTATCTTACGACAAAGTTACAAACTTTTGAGTATTCCCGAAGCAAAATGTTTAAGTTTTGTGCAAGTTTCGACGAAATCCGTAACTTGCGCAAAACTTGCGAGCATTTTGCTTCGGGAATACTCAAGAGTTTGTAACTTTGTCGTAAGATAAATTTACAAGCTCTTTTGTCGTAAGAAAGTTTCGGGAATCTGGCTTCAGTTTTATTTCAACCACAAAAGCTCAAAGGCGGGTCGAAGTATAAGTCACGAAACCGTCTTCCAGAGTACACTCCAAGATTTGACAAGACAAAGCGCAACCACATTTCTCATTATTTTCAACAAGGCTGAAAGAGTTTTACCGAAGCTACAAATTTATGAAATAGGACGGCATGCAATGAAAAATCAGGAGGTAAAGCTGTTTACCATAATCTAATAAAAATTAAATGCAACAAAGTGGCAATGGCTTTTTTTTATGCTAACTGTAACAGGTTTTCAATATGAAAATTAAAAGATCACACAGTACAACCATCCTGTTGCTAGTTTTACCAACTTAGGAAAATTGGCTCAAACACTACCTTCATTCCCGTTGGGAAGTTAACGACTCCCATGATGGTAACATGTGCGAGTAAAATCAATGCCAGTGAAACTATGTGCTGTAATGTTTGAAGTTGTCCTATCAATGCGCACAGTGCAACAAGATTTGACTGGAAATGTGACCACTAATTTTATGAACTGTTAATCACATCGGTACACAGCTGCATTCGAACCTTTAGCAGTGAAAGTGTATGAACACATGCATGCAAATGCTCTTCGCAACCAAATGCGCATTTTAGCACACCATGTATTGGGCAATTGTGCAAGAAGTAACGACACTGTGCTCCGACCTCAAGCGTGCACGTCAGTATATAAACCAATTTAGCTAGCAAACTTTGTCCTCTGCACCAACACGTATGAATGAAATTTGGCACAGCATCGGCATCTTTATCAGGGTTACAAACTATGCACAGTGTGTTCTCTTTGCTCGTACTGACATGAACAAAACCGGACCACTTTTTACACATGCATTTGTCGCAGCTCCAGGGGAATAGATCCATAGATGGTCCCTCTGGGAGCGGAAGTTCTGCACGAGAGTCTGCCACAGGAAGCGGTGCAGCGGGCTCCAACGAATGTGCCGTACAGCCGACGTTGGTGCTGGGAGGCTTCACAGCGGTTCCTGCAGGAGACAGAGAGGCAGCAGCAGCTGGAGGGAGCGAATCTCCTGCTAGAGAAGGAGTGCACAGAAAGGGTTAAGCAAGCTGCCACGGCAACGATCGCAGCAGCAACTGCTGCAGAGGAGTTCTACCATCAGTCAAAAAATTACTAGAGGACCAAAAAACTTTGATTGGACTGGAAACACAGCGTGCAGAATTGCAAATCAAATTGTTAAAAAAACAATTAGGAGAAGAGTAAACATTGACATATTATGCTGTTTTTAATTTTCAGTTTGAATGTATTTGTTTACACATGACAAAGCCAACACAGCTGCTGAGAAATAAAATTCATTTTACTTGCAACTGTCAATAGATTTCTGGATTCAGATCTGCTATACTCCGTATCGTCCTACGATGGACTAAAGCCCAATGCTACGGGCCGCCGGGTCCAATCACGAGCCTGTTTGAAACCATGTGGTATATTTGCTATCGGCCCTAGTCCTTCGTCGGGTGAGATGAATATAACTAAAGCATGTACAGCGTATTAAAAATTTTATATATCAACATTGTATCACAGAGGATGATAAGTTGTAAAAGGTGATGTTTGACCACTTTACATCATTGGGGGTACTTTGCCAGCACAATGCATGGTACTCAAGACCATGCAAAGCAGCATGTGCAATATATTGGTATACTTACGCTCAACCGAAGAACTGGCTGACGATGGCGTCCCGAGCCTCATTGCTTTCGTCACGGCCCGCTGCCACGGGCTCGACGGGAACCTCTTCGGGGAGGACAGTCCTTGGCATGCTGCAGGGGTATGTCTTGGCCAGGTTGTGCAGGACACAGCAGGCGACAGTGATGTCGCAGCATCTCTCTGGCTGCATCCTCAACTCAGCATGGAGGCAATGGAACCTCCGCTTGAGCTGGCCTATCGTCCTGCACAGTGTATAAATAGAGCAAGATCTGTTATCCTTTTGAAGTGGTTTATAAGAACATCTAATGAGGTCTGCATGTGATGTCTATCATCGCTCCAGCCCATTGAAAACATGGTATTATGCCTAATATTTTATATTTTTGCTGGAATATTTGAACATAGTAATGATATGCAGATTTTGTTAAAGATATCAGTGATGTGATTGGTCTGAGTCATTTTGGAACAGCTCTTGGAGCAGTCAAAACTCAATTATGAAGCAACAAAAAGAACTTCTGTAGCATAAGGGCACATTCATTTTTGTTCATACCAATGCAAACATCACGTCAAGATTAATTTGTCGGCCTGTCCAACTAAAGGGCAAAGTCTACATTGCATTCTCACATACGTTCAAACCTTTGTTAGCATCAACTGTACAGCAGGAGTCCCTCAAACACAAAACTATAGCGTTCAGTTGCGAGGAGAAGCACCATGACAGGGTGACAAGAAGGTGAGTGATGAAGGACAGCACAAACTGCTTTAAATGGTTATTTTAGGTACTCAATGCCACTAAAATAGTACAATAACATTGGGCACATAAACTGATGTTTCCTTCAAGTAGAGATTGTAATAAAACTGCAATTTCTAAATCAAATAAAAAACAAAGCACCTGTCATTTGATTATCAACAGAAATTACATTTTCTCTGTAGAACTTCATAGCAAAAACGGCATGTGAACGAAACTTAAAAACAAACCCGCCGAACGCATTCAGGCTCTTCCCGAGATTCCATCCACTGCTCCTGTCAATTTAGTTCTAATCTACTCGCACCTATAGAAAATCGATAGCTAAACAAATGAGTTGGCATAAATAAATAAACATACATAAGATCACATATAAATGTTCTTGCAATACCAAAGTACCCTTACTAAATCTCGAATTCGAAAAAGGTACCGCCAGGATCTCACAATCTATCATATTTACGAGCCGAAGTTGTATTCAGGAATTCTGTTGCGTCTCGCTTTGGAGGAGTGCTTTCCCCTTAACACAGGGTGCGCTGCGGAGAAGCAAGACATGCAAAATTATGATGCCTACTTTGTGGTGTTTGCTTCTCTGCAGTACACCAGTGCGTGGTGAAACGCGCACTCAACGACACTAGCTAACCCTCCAGAATGAACAGACGACTAACATAAAAATTATTGCGAAACTTCCGGATATCGCCTGTCATTCATACGAAATGTGATTGAATAGTATGGTATATGAGACGATAATCAAAAGTTTTGAAAACCTGAAAACTTCATAAGCATATTGTAACGGTCCGGCCGGGCATCGAGGCCCGAGCTAATATATTTTCAGTATTATTAAAATAAAATTAGTTTTGGCGCTGCGTTGGTGCAAATTCCTCACATTTTTGATAAATGTAGCAGGATGTAGCAGGATAATCCCTTGGCGCAAATGGCGCAGCAATCCCATCACTGATATAATGAAAATGTTCTTCGCAAAAACTTGCAAGGAAAATGCAGTTTGAGATAAGCAGTATTTAATAGGATATGCTTGAATATGTCTGTACTCAAACTGCCTAAAAACAAAACCTGCCTAAGCCAATGTGTAATTTTGTTCTTTTTCATATCGCAAGCTGTGCTTTTTTTTCTAAGAAGTGCTTTACATTTAGGCAATATAGACTAACAAAAAAAAATTAACTGCTGCTGTTTGAAAATTATAAAAAGCTAATAAAAACCTGTAGGTTAATAAACCCAGTCATACAGGAAGGATATGTTTCAGAGAAGTTCTAACTTCTATTCTGGAGTTCAAACAGAAATGAGCAAATGAAATATAACAATTAATGTGACATATAGAGTTAACTGGCTAATGGTTGAATTTTGTGAATTGACTTACTTCATTTCCACAAGGCTGGCTAACCTTAGAATAAACATTTCAGGCTATGGCAGTAGGTTATAGCCAGTAGTATAAATAAGGTATAGTAGAGATACGCCTTCCTCTCCTTGCTTCTGAGCAGCCGTAGCCTACTATGCAAGAACATAAAAATGGCAACAAATGTAAAGCTCAGGCACAACCACATAAAAAAGTTTAGGTGCCTCAAGGTACCGAAACACTGAACCGTCGAACCAGGACGCATAGCCTGGCTTTACCGTTCCACGATGCTCCTCGTTGTGCTATGCGATGCATTGTAGGCGACCTCCGCTGCTGATGACGGAGACAGGAAGGGCGTCATCAGCCATGGCTTGCAGGTGTAGCCGCTGACTCCAAGCAGTAGACCGTCGTAAACGCCATCGGCCAGCTTGGCTGACAACGAGCCCTCGGTGAATATCCTAGAGTCGTGGGTGCTTCCAGGCCATTTTGCAACCACATTGCGGATACGGTAAAAAGACGTCAACCACTAACTGTACATTTATCGAATGGTACAGATGGCGGTTAACGTACACCTCCTCATGCACTTGTGGTGCCTGTATACGAATGTGAGTGCCATCAACAGCACCCACGACCGAAGGAAACCCACCGATCTCAAAAAATGCCTGTTGTAAGGCATGACCCTCAGCTTCACTGGCCACCTGCATTGTAGATGGATTTGAGTCAGTCTGTAGCACTATGAAATTAACAGTGATGGTTTAGTTGTTATGATCACATTTTTAAAAGTAACACAGCTATCATTCATCGTCATCAATAGTGAGCAATAAAAGCCTCGTCTGCACAATGACAGTACTCAGTAGCCGCAAGACTAGCTCAGTAGCACCAAGTGCATAGTTGGGAGTGCAGAAACCAGGCTGTTTGTAAATGTCTGCACTCCTACTTTATTTGTAGTTTAGTTGAACTTGCACCTGCACCAATAATAGGTACTAAGGGAGTCATTTTGTACACTCCAGTTGGTTCGTGTAATTTTACTGCCCAGTTCACTGGTCTGTATGTCACGCTCATAACCAAAGAACAAATATTGAGTGCTGAAACAACACTTTTAATGTTCCTTTAGGGAGGTACCAGTATACGTGGGTCGATGCGCTGGCAGATATTCAGGCTAGCAAGCCTACAGCTTAGGAAAACAAAAACTAAAGGGTCATTGCGCAGGTGGTGCGCCGTAAATAAATTACAGAATAGGTGTGCTGAGAAGACCGCCTTCAACGAATTCAGGTGTTTCAGCGAACACAATTTACGCACCGAAATTTATATACAAATGTTTTCTAAAATAATGGTGATTGCTCATCGAGCAATCTAGGCCCAGGCTTTTTTTCTCGGAAAACTGGCCTGCGCATGCACCTAGTATCGGGACGCGTCAGGAGATGCTCCAGACCACTTACCCTATGAAGTCTCGGGCGCGACGTGCCAAGGCCAGAGTCACCCGCCGCACAGTCCGCGAAGCAGTGGAGACCTGCACACGGATGTAGTCCCCTGCAGTGATGAGGGAGTTCCCCGTGGCGTAGAACTGTACGGCGACGATGACCTGCTGCTCTGCAGAGAGGGCGCGGCTGCGATGCGTCGGTCGCTCCAAGTCCGGGCGCAGTGCGTCGGCGAGGAACACAATGCCTGCGCGACCAAATCGAAAGCGCTCCTGCAGTTCGTCCTCGTCGAACTCCTCTAAAGGGTTCAAGCGGTCACGGAACAAACGCTGCCGTCCCATCATCACAACAGCGTACTGGGCGAACACGCGCTCTCTTCGTTGTCGGCGTCGCGTCACAGTCGACATTGCGTCCCTTATCTTTGCCAATCCGTCCGCAAATCACTTGTCAGTCAGTCCGGCAGTCAGTCGGCGGGCGAGTCGGAGGGTCGGTTGGGCAAACGGCAGAGAAGACAAACAGTGAAAATCAGCTGATAACTAAAGCGCGGGAAACGTGCGTCGCAAAACACGGAGAACAAAACAACGAATCTATCAAGACCGTTGCCAGATCCGAAATCAACGCTGCAAACTTATGCCGTGTTTGGCGACACAATAGATGCATCAATATATTTATTATTGTTTTAAAGTACATATATTTTTTATGCATAAAAAGAAACACTGCTATAAGATGTTGTTTTTATTTTTCTTAATAAAGACAAAACTAGCGAAAAAATTTCTTAAAAGGCTATTTGTTTGCTTCTACCGGCAGGTGGCGGGAGCTACCGCATAATAATAAAACAATGAGAAATTGTGCATCAAGTTTTTGTCGAACGCGGCTAGGTACTCGGACGGTACCTAGGTAGGGAAACGCGGTTAACTTTAACCGCGGTTAGAGTTAACCAGCTTCGAGCAAACGGGCCCTGTTGCTCTTCTAATTATCGCGCTGCGAACGTACCTCGAGAAGTCCGACGCCTTGATTGTTTCCATTTCAGCAGTTTGATTACCAATAGGATCCGTTCAATTACAGTATGTACAGTTCAAATTCTGCAACAACCAAAAAAATAATATACGTTTTTTTTAATTTTTTTTTTATTTTTAAATATGGTATGACAACGATGTGCGCCCGTATAGCAGGCGACATAAAACTTATGATATTTTCAATAGAAAAAGTTTGCACTTAAAGTGGAAAGCTCAAGATTACTTCTTAGTTAGAGGAGGGACACGTACATGAGTCTTAACAAAGTCGTAAATTTTTAAAAACGAACGCTCCCTTCCTTTCTGGTGTGTTTCTCCGCAACTCACCACATAGGTGGAACAAGGTCGCATATTAATTAAAAAAAAAAAAAAAAACTGTGAAGAGTTTTAGTGGAACAAGTTTTAGTAACTGGAACAAATTTAGACGGTACAGGTGATCAGCCTGCTCTAAATGCACGTGGTCCATCTAAAAAAGAAATCAATTATAGAAAGAAAAAAAACAAGCGTCCACTTATAACCGTTTGATACGCTCAACATCTGCCACGGGATTAGAGGAACGCCAGCCATATGCGGAACTTAACTGGAACCGTAGTGGAACCAGATTAAGAGTGTATAGATGCCGCACGCTTCGAGGTTGCGTTGAAGACGCTTCCCTGTTTATCGGGAGTGCGCTACTTCTATAATCCTAAAGAATACTAATGGCGCGCCCAAATTATACTTGAAGTGTGTACGGTTGCTTAGAGCGTACTTGGAGTAGGCTACTAGTTATATGATCTAAACATACTTTGCAAGTATACTTGGATCATGGAACGGCTCCCATGTTCCATATACTTTTTGTAATATTCTATCACACTTCCTGCCTTATAGTACACTAGAAGTATGTCGAGTATAATTTTATTACGCTCTTTTTCGCTAAGGGGTAGCTTGCGCCACCTAACCTTAAAAAAAATATTAAAAAAAATATTTTCTTTTCTTTTTTTTTCTATTCTTTCTCTCCCATGCTCGAAAATTCTTCCCCCCTTATCCCCCTTCAACTATCACCGGGCAGGTAGAGTACTTTCCAAGGAGACCTTTGGGGGATCGGACAAAAAAAGAAAAAGATAAACACCACCCCCGCCTCCTCTCCCGGGCGAAGGAGTCGCCAGTAGACCGATCTCACCAGCCAGTTTGACCACGCCACCGCTGCCGCAATGCATCGAGGGAGCTTTAGTCTTTCTGCACGTGCTACAACCTCGCTGGAGCTCTGCGCGTGTGGAGCATGAGGCGGCACGAGCCGTCTTGTGCACTGCTGCCTGCCGCCTGCGAACTAAAGTTATGGCGGCGTCACGCATGCGCCGAACGCTTGGTGAGGTCGGTCTATTTTTCTCTGCTCTGGTGAACATCGTCGGCGTTCCTCCTTGAACCACATCCACTGGGGGACAGGTGTGAGACTTTGATAGAGTTGAATATCTATCGTACTGACACAGGATGCCGTTAAAAAATAAAATTTTAAGTCAAATTAAAGCTCAGATTATGATTTTCGTTTTTAAATAACATCAAACTTTTGATACGCATCATAATCAGCTCTTCACGAGCTTTTCATATTAAGTCAACGAAAGTTTAGATGAAACCGAAAGATAAAAACTGTCATATATACGTAGTCAATCCAAGTCTCATTGACGATGGTTTCGATTATTGTTTCGACGGGTGGCGCCGAGTTCTTTGCATGTTACTAAAGTTTCAGCTGCAGGGGAGACCTCCCCGGTTGTCAAGCGTCTAGCATGCTGCATGAGTAGTTGCAACATATGAAATTACAGTTAGAAATACTTTATGATTTCTTCATGCTGTCGCTCAACTCTGTAGAGTTACTGGCATCAAAAAAAGTGCAGGTCATTTTCCTGATTGCTTTGCCACCTTGTGGGTCGTTAAAAGTCCAAGGCTTCGTGTGAGTTGACTATGGGGAGGGGGCGAGCCGATGGCGTCGCCCCCGTCGCCTATTGTTCGCTGCTACATGGTGGCAATCGGCGCGGAATCATCGGGTAGCACTGCTGGAGAGCTACACTGCGGCCAATGCGCCTTTGTCATTATCGCGCAACCTAATGCGGTTAAAAACGTACTGAGCCTTGTTTAGTGTCGCACAGTTGTCAAAAGACAAGCAGTATTCCCTACGATTATGGTGCAAAGCGGTTTTATTTCGATGAACGGGCGTAGATAACTATGCGGCCTGCTCCGCAGCGCCCACGCGCGGCTGCCGCGAGCGGGATTTCAGGAGTGGTTAATCCGCCGAATTAGGCGAACGTGTATAGCGATCTCAGTTTTGTTTGTAGCATTTGAGTATACCAGTGATACAGTGAGGGTTCTTCTTGTGCACTAAATTACTGGCCCAGCGCAATACGATTGTTTCCGTCAAATATGTAGCTAAATCAAAGCGCACTGTGACATCTGCGTCTTCGTACGCTGCAACTGCATAAAGTGCCAATCGCTGCGAACTTTATGTATACGGATAAATCGCTCAGTGAAGGTTAAAAAAAAAAAGAAATAACCTATTATTGTCGTTGCTTCGATAGTACACGTACACTGCTCGACGGTAGGCGTGGATAGAGTAATTTTGCATTGACAGGGCGTGCATTATTTAGCCTTAAGGTATACTTATTCTTAGTGATGCAAACACTAACAATCCTAAATAGTTTCGTTTAAAATCAATTACTTGTATTCTACTTGCAATTTGACATTCTATCATATAAAACCAGCAAAACAAATGCCCAAAAGAAAACACTCGACAATTGCATTTCAGAGCAAAGAAAATGCTATGCTGTTATATAAAAGTTATTGATGTCGGGTAGCTCAAAGGAAAGTAATTGTGAAATAATATCATTACTTTGTAAAAGTAATTTAAGTTGCAATGAGTTACTTTTTTTCCAGTGGTAGTTTTTATTGTAATTACCTTGTTTCGGACAAGGGTAGTTTGTTTGTTTCTTTATTTAGACCACAGGTCTGTTAGGCTGGAGCAAAAGGCGGCAAACGTTGCAACTATAGTTGAATTACATTTACGAAATAATTGACCAAAGTAAGCAGCTAGGCAGATTATATAACCCCTAACCTTTCTTCGGTATACACAACATTTCGAAGAGTTCAACTGCCTGTTAGAGGAGTTCAATTACTAATTTGAACAGATCGACCACAAGTTTGAACAGTTAGCTACCAGTCTGAACAGTTCCACCAGAATTTGAAACTCGCAAGTTTGAAGAACAGTTTGATTATCAGTATAACCAGTTCAGTCACCATTTTGAACAGTTTGAATACCAGTAGGACCAGTTCTGCTATCACTTTCACCTGTTTAGCTCTCAGTTTAGCCTGTTTGGCAAATTCAGTTGTCTGTTTTCCAAGTTCGGCTGCCTGTTTGTCAAGTTCGGTTTCCTGTTTGACAAGTTTTGTTTCCTGTTTAGCAAGTTTGGTTGCCTGTTTGGCAAGTTTGGCTTCCTGCTTACCAAGTTCGGTTGCCTGTTTGGCAAGTTTGGCTCCCCCTTTAGCTAGTTCGGTTGCCTGTTTGGCAAGTTTGGCTTCCTGTGTGGCAAGTTCGGCTGCCTGTTTGGCAGGTTTATGTGTCAGTTTGGCTGGTTAATTTTCCAATTCGGCCAGTTTGTTTTCCTATATCGCCAGTTTAATCCGTTCGATTTCCATTTTGCCCAGTTCAAATTCGGGTATACCGGGTTCAGAATCATACTGTTTTTTCAATAGGGATGTGCAAGGTAAAATTTTCAAAATAAACATGTTTTTATTACTTTTTCTCCACTTCAGAGCATAACCTCATCAAAACAAAGTTATTGAGCCCTGGATTTACCAATCCTTAATATGCTATTTATTCGTGTTAAAATTTTCAGGCACATCCAAAATATTACCGAAATCGTTAAGTTTTTGGCATGGAATGACCCTATACAAAACCGCTAAAGGCTTGTTTAAAGTTCCAATGGAAATAAAATGGTTGTGACAGTTTATGGCCTGTGTTTTCAGAATGGTGAAACTGGATTTACTGAGCATATGATAAAACCAGCCATACTGGTCACACAGGTGCACTGGCTGTACCAGTTTCACTGCAACCGGTGAACCTGTGTGTCCAGTAAGGCTGGTTTTATCATATGCCCAGTAAATCCAGTGTTACCAGTGTATCCAGTATACCCATGTTCGATAATCCGCTTTGATACTGGTCCAGTATCCCTAGTAAAACTACCAGTATTCCCAGTATATCCGTTTAATATTCCAGTTTGATACCGGCCCAGTATTTCCAGTAAAACTACCCAGTTTGCCCGTCTAATCATCCGGTTTGATACTGGCCCAGTATGCCGAGTATGAAATTTTTTTCAATAGGGTAAATTGCAAGCTTTAAAATAAAATAACAAAAAAGGCTGTACCGATGCACGCATATAATTACCATTGTCTATGCCCGTACCCTCTGGCACCTGTGTCAAGAAAAATCAACAAATACGGAAGTAATGTACGAATTATACATCGTGAAGAGGCCTGCCGACAACGTGATGAACAGTGTATTGAATGTCAAGAACGCATGAACTGTTAAGTTTTTTTTTCAGTGGATGACTATTTGCCCTTAATATTAGGTATTTTTTTGTACCATACCTAAAGTTACTATTCGTGCACGACCATGCTCCTTCACTCACATACTACTGCATTTTAAAAACATATGTACTAAAGTAACCAAAGCAGCCTACAGCTAAACAAGTGATAACACTGTCAGGATTGCTGAGGCTAACGTGACGGCACTAAGTAACAGGCTTGGAGAGAGGAGCAGACACTGTGATATTCAACTGATAAGAATAAGCTAATAGCTTATTCTTATAAGCTAATAAGTTAATAAGCTCAAGTCATTATCCACTTTAAGCCCAAAATTCATGATATGCACAGCCCTATTATTCTCAGTATGAAGCCAAAGGCGAACCAAGTAGTAGTCCGTTGATTTATTGCCGAAATAGAATACAATTTGAATACCAAACTGGATGCTTTGCTTATTTTTGAAAGGTTGCGATAAAAAATGCACTACTTAATTGTGTAAAAAACAAAGCTTTGTAACACCATTATGTGCATGATTACACTCTACAAGTCGTTTTACATGTATACACATCATTTTATTTGAAAGCTAACAGAGTTTTCAAAAAAGGCCGCGAGAGTTATGAGGATGTCTTCTTCATTGCGTGTTCGTGGGACTCTGCGGACATTAGTAAAGGGGATAACCGTCACAGTATGTTGACTAATTGACGAAAATTTGTTAGTTTTGTAACTAATGGCTTTATGGGCCATGCTGCAACAGCAGTGTTAAAAGCCAGTCAATATTAAAGGCTATCCCGACTTAAACAATTCACGAAATGCCAAGCGGCTTCGACATATTCTTTGTCTAACTTTTGTGTTTTAATGTCGGATGCAAAAACCGCGCTCAGTTTGAGCTCAAGAATTCGTGCCATTAATGGTGGGTAGAAGAGTGACATAGTCGTACTGGGCACATCGTCAGTCTCTCGACAGTGTGTCCTTGGTAGATGCATCCGCGTCTTACTTCCAAAATAGTGAAGGCGTGTCCAAAGCAACCACGTCCGCACAACATCCTGAGGTCTTCCCCGAGTGCGCAATTTTCGAATCGGGTGACAAAAAGGCAAATTTTTAGCATTAAATATCTTGAACCTTGTTGCTGTACACAAATTGTGTTAGTCTTTAATATTCACTGCCTTTGAAACTAGAATTGAAACATAACCCATAAAACAATTAATTAAACACAGTATTAAAATTGTTTATTCATTAGTTTTGATTAACATACTGCGACGGATATCCTCTTATTTAATGTCCTTTAAGCCCCACAAACACACAGTGAAGGAATCATTTAAGTAACACTCGTGCCGTTTTTTTTTTAAACTTCGTTCGAATCAAAATAGACATCTTTGTATATATGTATATATAAATACTGGGTGCATGAGGAAGCAGCCGTGCGCCATCCCACTATAGAGGTCCACTTTTTCCTTATGTAAAACTGGATCAAACTGGAGAAGGCCAGTTTTACATAAACCCCCAGCATGGTATGTACCAAGGACTGCCAGAAATGATTGCTCACCTCAAGAACACTCTGTGCGGCTTGAAGAGAGCGGCTTGCGGTCTTTGACGGTGAGTCTACCCGCTTGGTGCAGCTGGGACCTGCAAGAAAGTTAATGCAGCTTGCCATATACCAGAAAGTAACAAAGACAAGGCCAGTATTACACAAACCCCCAGCATAGCATGCTCCAAAGGTCGCCAGAAATGATTGCTCACCTCATAGAACACTCTGTGCGGCTTGAAGACAGCGGCTTGCGGTCTGACGGTGGGTCAACCCGCTTGGTGTAGCTGGGAACTGCGAGAAAGTTAATGCAGCTTGCCATATACCAGAAAATAACAAAGAAAAGGTCTGTATTACATAAACCCCCAGCATGGCATGTACCAAGGACCACCAGAAATCATTGCTCACCTCAGAGAGCACTCCACGCGCCTTGAAGAGAGCGGCTTGCAATTTTTGTTGGTGAGTGAATTTGCCTGGTGCAGCTGGGACCTGCAATATATTTAATACAGCTTGCCATATACCACAAAGCAACAAATACAAAGCCAGTAATACATAGGCCTACAGCACGACATGTCCCAAGGACCGCTACAAATGCACGCTCACCTCATGAAACACTCCATGCGGCTTAAAGAGAGCGGCTTGCAATCTTTAACGGTGCGTGCACCGTCTTGGTGCGGCTGGAACCTGCAATACATTTAGTACAGCTAGCCATATACCACAAAGTAACAAAGACAAGGCCAGTAATACATAAGCCTACAGCACGACATGTCCCAAAGATTGCTAGAAATGCTTGCTCACCTCATAAAGCACCCCATGCGACTTGAAGAGAGCGGCTTGCAACATGAGGGTGAGTGCACCTGCTTGGTGCAACTGGAACCTGCAATAAATTTAATACAGCTTGCCTTATACCACAATGTTACAAAGACAAGACCAATATTACATAAGCCTCCAGCATGAAATATCCGAATGACCACTAGAAACGCTAGCTGAACTCATAGAACTCCCCATGCGACTTGAAGAGAGCGGCTGGCAATCTTTGGATAGTACATACGGGTTCATTTCCGTTCCTTGATGAGCCTGAGCACTTTCGGATAAATGTCGCCCTTTGCGGTATGGCATGGTGCACACCTGGTACATCTTTTGGGTTTATCTGGCAAAAGTACCTATAACAAAAATATAACAACTGGGTCACATACTGCAGTAGCCAGCAATCCCACAGCAATATCTTTATCGAAGTAGAGTAGGAAAAGGGGATGAGGTGCTAGTGGAGCAAGTTATTGCTCATTACTATGGTAGCCAATATTATGTGGATGCCATCATCACTGTATAACTGCGTGACTCGTCGAGCGTTAGATAAGTGAATAAACATAAAATTATGTTTACTAACCAAAATATGTTAATTACCTTCTTAAGTATTGGTATAATGGGCTATGCTGCAATTGCAATTTTAAACGGAGACATTGTTAAAGGCTAACCTAAATGAAACAATTTTGTGAAAAAGCAGCAAGTTTTGAGGTAATCCATGTTTTTTGGAAATCGCCGGTTAGAGAGTTTTGGGGTTAGATTACTCTCTTTAAAATTGCAATTGCGAAGGGGCCCATTAAACCGCTGAATAATAATAATAATATTCATAATAATAATATAATACATTTATTGTATCTAGTGCACATCAGTTAGCATGACGGGCACATCAAAGCCAACATGAGGCTTGAGGGATATGTCACCCTAAAATTAACAGTCAACATAGCTATACTTTGAACTCGAATCCAAAGTGAAACAACTATATGCAGACGTCCTTAGGATGTCACAGGTGTCATGTGACACAGTTAGATGCAGACACACACATGCACATACACACAAACATATGCAAATGCAACGTTGGGTTTGAAAATAGCCACTGTAAAAAAGAAGCAATTATAACCTCGTTAAGAAAAAAATCATTCACTAATGATAAATAAACGTAACTATACTAAACACAAATAACGCGACTATACTAAACACAAATTCATTAAACCGAGTCCAAAGGGGAAGTGTCACAGCCGGGGTGTCTGAAGCTGCACAAGTGTAATAAAGCTATGTAATTAAACAGTGACTTTACAATTTTTGGTTAATTAGTAAACAAAGTTTGACGTTCATCCACCTGTCTAATGTCCGCCGAGCCCTATAATTATACAGTGAGGACGGCATCCACATATCTATCACCTTCATTTTCCTTTACAATCCGTTCGAGATTACAAAAGAAAACTATATCACAAGAAGTTTTCGACGTCATTTCAGCTGTCTAAAAACTCAGGTATGCAAATGAACGAACAGTACTCATCAATGAGAAATGAAAGAAGAAAGCGCAGAAAAGTAAATAAAATATAAACTTCTGCGAAGCCGATCAGCCGTTGGGTATGCTGCTAATTATTACGATTTCGCGAAATGTTCACCCCTAAACTGACAGTGCGGTGGAAGCTGCATGATCGTTTGACCAGTCAACTGTCGATTCTGCACAACGTGATCACCGCCTCTCCGCATACTCACGCGGGGAGAGCGAGGTCAAGCGATAAGAGGCTTTAATTATAGTTGGCGAACAAGTAGCTTGCACAGCACTGTCAGCTTACGCGTGAACGGAATATAGGACATGCAAAAACCTAAAATATATGTACCGTATTTTCCGGGCTATAGTCCGCACCCGGTGCATAGTCCGCGTGCCGTGCATAGGCGGAACCTGGTGCTTAGTCGACACGAAAATCTTCTTATAGACGGCACACCTTAACAAATGTCTGCTTTCTTAGCTCACAAAGAAGCGCGTATTATACACAAATCATCGTTAACATAATCTTTCACAAACAAAATCCGTCACATCTCCTCATAATGAACGATCTTGAAAAACAAATTTCGTGCATAGTCTGCACGCGTAGATAGTCCGCACAGCCTAAAACTTCAACTTTTAAACATGTATAGACCGCGAACTATAGCCCGGAAAATACGATATAAAAAAGAAACAAGCACATTTTAAAATATAAAGCCAGAGCCAGCAGCGAGCTGCAGAGTGAATGTTTCCAATAATTAACCCTCCCGAGTCCCAGCTGCTTGAGAAATGTCCCGTCAAATTACGATGGCGGCCAATATCTTTGTGAACCTCTTGGAGACTCGTGAATCCAGTGCACTGGAAACTTCCGTTTTCGAAGCCTCTAAAACGTCGTTCAATGATATTGCATCGTCACAAAGATGTTAGCCACTCGCTTATGTTGTCTGGCTGCATGAATGTTGTTGCAAAAACAAACACAGAAACTAAGCTTCCATAAAGAGCGATGCTATATGTACTACGTAGTGCAGCTTCACCGGAAGTTGCTATATGTACGACAGCATGCCGCTCGGGCCACCCTTTTCGAACTGCGCGTGTATCACTGGGGAGCTCGTTAACACAGCCCCCGCCTGCGTTCACGCCGCTTCGCGGCGACAGTATTCGGCTGCTAATTACAAAACTTAACCAGTACACGCCGCTTCGCGGCGTCCAGCCGGCAACCCAAGCCACGCTGTCCCCGTTCGCCCGATCGCACCTCCGGAAAGGGAGTCCCACACCATTTAGTTCTGCGAAGTTTCGTCGACAACATTCGTTCATCGCAAAAAAAGAAATGTCGTAAATATCGCTAAATGCCTCGACAAAACAAAATGTCTGAGAAAAAAAGGAAAACAAAAGTACGCCCACCGCGGATCGAACCCGCGTCCACTAGTCTATGAAGCGGACACCTTAAGCCCTATGCTTTTTTCTTTTTTTTTTTTTATTGAGTAAAAAACGGGCTATATACATTGTAAAAAGGGAAGGTGAAAGTCGGCACTTCCCTTAACACCAGCGAAGTACAATATTTTGAGAATAAGCATCACCAGGGTCACATACATTACGATCGTAAAGGAAAAAAAACCAAGCCATGATTTTGCATGCAAGCAATAGGCTATTTCCAGCGCAACTTGAGACTGTCCCAAAAATCACTTTCCGGAAACTCTGTTGCCTTTGTTAGGGAGCTCACGTAGTTGATCCCCTGAATCAGGTACCGCCATGCGGGTTGTCCTCCTTCCCTTACTAATGTGTGATCGGTCCGGGAGCTCCAGATTGCGTGTATGCCAATCAGTGCTTGCATTTCCCAACATAGCTTATGTTCTTGGTTGCCAACGTCAAGAAACTTCAACGAATGCCACGTTGGGTACAGTGCAATACCGACTTCGGCACGAAGCCGCGCCCAAAATATTTCGGCATTTGTACAGTACAAAAAAGTATGCTGTAGGGTTTCCGGAACAGGACAGATAGCACAGTTGGTTCCCCATGGCATGAGAAAGCCTTTGTTTTCCTCCCATGTTTTTACAGGTAACACTTCCATGTGGAACCTAATAAAAAGGTCCTTAATTCCCTGCCGAACGGGGTATCTCCGCAGACGTCTGAAAACATCGGATCCGTCTGCCTCGCTGAAGCCAGAGCGATAGAGCGGCAGTGGCATGATAAGATCAATTGTGTCCCAGTATAGGCGTTTCCTTTTAACTTTGCTTAGATAGTCCTTCGAGAATCTGTTCTCAAAGAACTTTACTGCTTCTGCTATTTCTTTGTAATAGCGCAACACAGGCGCCTTTTTGGCTGCGGCGTCACTGTTGCTGATATCGAGCCATGAAGAAAGATAGCATCCTCCAAGCTTCAGAAAGGCAGCCGCAGACATCGGGACTTTCTTGTCTCGAAAAAGCATAAACCTATGCACTTTCAGCTTTGTATCGATACTGATTAGCCCTAGCCCGCCTTTGTGAGGGCTGATGAAAAGATTAGTGCGTCGCGTTTTTTCAAAACTTGAATTCCATACAAAGGTAGCACACATACGTTGCATTTTTTGCACCAGATTGCTATGACAAGGTAATACTTGCGCCGAATACCATGCGCAGGAAAAAAACACGGAGTTACACACAAAACTTCGGCTTAGAAGTGGAATATTTCTCCCCTGCCAATCGGCAGCTTTGGCTCTGACGGCGTTTAGCCGCAGACCACTTTCTCCTTTACAGATATCCGCTAAGTTCAAACTAAGCCCTAGGTAGTTAGACATCGAATCGGACCATTGAATACCTATGAATATTTTCGGCTTAGATGGCCACGGCCCCATCCACGTCCCTGAAGACTTTTTAACATTCATTTCGGCCCCTGACACGCTGCAGAAGTTGTTGATGTGCGCGAGAGCCGAAACCAACTCTCTTCTAGATGAACATACAATGCTTACATCATCCGCATAAGCTAAGAGCTTTACCGAGGAGTCGGCTAGATTTGCTCCCCGTATACTAACGTCACTCAAAATTGCTTTACATAAAGGCTCCAGATACAGCGCAAAAAGTATAGGGGACATTGGACAACCTTGCCTCACCGAAGAGAGCACTGGAATGGGCCTTGATTTGCACCCGTTAATTAAAAGGCGCGTCGTAATATCCTTGTAGCATAACTTCACGTAGCCGAGCAGCTTTCCCCCTACTCCACAGTGGTTTAGCATTGAAAACAAAAAAGAATGCGCCACCTTATCAAAAGCCTTCTTTAAGTCCACTTGAAGTACGGCTATCGGCGTTTGTAATGCATTCGCTGTTTCAGTTATCATACGCATAGCATGCAAGTTTGAGCTGATCGTCCGTCCCTTAAAACCGTACGTTTGATGTTCCCCGATAATCGGGTTGAGCATACGCTCGAGGCGTTTGTTTAGTATTTTGGCTAAGATTTTATAATCTGCCGTGAGCAAACTAATTGGCCGATAATCGTCAGTCGAGCGCGTCTCTTCCTTGTTGATCTTTTTGGGTATTAAGACAGTCACCGACTGCCTCAGCGAAGGGGGAAGCAGCCCCCTTTTGAAGATGTCTGCATAAACTTGCGAGAGAATGGGGGCTAGTTTTTCCGAAAACTTTTTGTAGAAAGCCGCTCCGAGCCCATCTATGCCCGGTGATTTTCGGGGGGCCAGATCCTTAATCGCCTGAAGGACTTCGTCGGCTGTGATATCTTCGTTCTCTGGCCCGGAAGATGTCTTTGCTTTTGGCATTAGTTCCACGAATTGGCGTAATAAATCTTCGTTACGGTTGTTTTTTTCCTCGAACAGTTCGTGATAAAATCTGATGAACTCTCGCTCTATGTCCTCCTGCTGAGTGAGAACCGCCTCGCCAATGCGAAGTTCTGTGATTTTATTCTTTTGGGCTCTCTCGCGTTCTTTCACTTTGAAGACCTTCGTTGGCTCTTCGTCCCGCTCCAGGGTTGTCATTCTGCAGCGTACCATCGCGCCTTTGTATTCTTCTTCAAGTACGGAGAGTAATCGGCCCTTGCATTCCTTTATATCACTGCCAAATAGACCCGGAGTTTCATTTTCCGCGCGAATAAGCGTTTTAAGTGTCCTGTTGAGAAGAGCCTTTTCCATGCGTTTATTATTCGCCCTTTCCCGCCCAGCTCGCATGAGATTCACTTTAATCTCCTGCTTGAGCAACTCCCAGTTTACGGCATTTATTCCTTCGACAGTCTTTTGAGCAATAAGCGTTTCCACCATCTTAACCACCTCATCATCTTCCAAAAGAGTTTCATTAAGTTTCCACGACTGCCACCAACCGTCTTGCTTTCTTGATTCCGTCTTTCCGAACCTCACGGTGACAAGCGCGTGATCAGAAAAGGCTACGGGTTCGACGCGATAAGCTCGAACGG
Organism: Ixodes persulcatus; assembly: GCA_013358835.2. Classification (NCBI taxonomy): domain Eukaryota; kingdom Metazoa; phylum Arthropoda; class Arachnida; order Ixodida; family Ixodidae; genus Ixodes; species Ixodes persulcatus. Next base: position 28,635 of record JABSTQ010001438.1, on the reverse strand, counting down.
CTCTTATCATTTCTCCGGACGCATAAAAGCGATCCAGCCGGGAGTGGCACTCTCCCTGCCAGTGTGTGTAACCGTTGCCAGTAAAGTTAACCATCACCGTCACGTCTTGCAAGTCATGCTCTCTGAGAAGCTTCCTAAGTATCGGAAGACTCGAGTCTTGCCTTACGCCGCGCGTGCAATCTTTTGCGTTTAAAACGCAATTAAAATCACCGCCGACGATCACTCTGGCGGGTGTATCGATGTACTGCTTTAAATCCTCAAAAAAAGTTTTTCGCTCTGCCGGCTCATTCGGGGCGTGTACCGAAACTACTCTCAACAGGACGCTTTGGCACAACAAATCTACCGCACACACTCGACCACTGTGGTCGGTTTTCCACTCTGGGAAAACTGTTATACCCCTATTTTTGCAAACAAGAATTGCAGTGCCAGCGCTGCGCCCGACTGCGTTAGAGTAGCAGAATTCAAACAACCGCTCGAAAAACTTTGCTGCGCGCTCTGCATGCCCGGGGCCAAGCTTGGTCTCTTGCAGTAAAGCCAAGTCTGCTCGCTCTTTAAGAAGGGTGTTCAAGAGCCATTGCATACGAATCCGGGCAATCAAGCTAACGCAATTGAGGGTTTCAATTTTAAGCTTGCACATCACTTAGACATAGGAAAGATAACTCAGATTTGCCTTAAGATCTTGCTACAAAAAAAAAGGTAACCTACTGGGAAGAAGACCTGCTGCGATTGCTCGCTAGAGCACGGGGTTTTCCCTGGCGGCGACTTTTCCGGGTTTTCGGGTTCTGCCATGCAGGCATTTGGTCAGGTGAGTCAAGGTCGGTGTCGTCATCATTTCCGTCAGTCTCCACCGGTTTCCAAGGTCGCTTCCCAGTGTTGCACTCAGAGATTTCTATTGCGACCCCATCGGCGTCGCAGTCATCGTCGCCGTCGCATTCTGCCACCTTTACTGTCCCGTCCTGTGCTGGCTGGTCCTGGGTGAAGTCGAGGGTGTAGACTTCGGTTTCCGAGTCGGTCCGGCATGGGAGTTTTGATGGGTGCACAGAAGAAGGCATAGAAGCCCCGTCTTGTACCGTGCTTTCCCTGGTGGGCTGCTGCTCAGGCGCCGCGTCGGCAAGCTTGGTGTCTCCGGTGGTTGCTTCGGCCTCTTCCTGGTCCATGATCAGGTCTGAAGAAAGGTCTTCAGTCGTAGCGGTCGTGATAGTTGCGTACGTCTGTACGCAGTCCTCTTTTAGATGTCCGAAGCGCCGGCACGAGTCGCAGCGTGGCACCCTGCAGTCTCGACGAACGTGTCCGGTCCTGTGGCAGCGCAAACACATGGGTGCCCTTCCAGGAACGATGACCAGCGCGTTCGCGTTGGAGATGCGCAGCTGGTGCAGAATACGGTCCGTCGCTGTGGTATCTTTCAGAATCAGATGCACCTTTCTGGTTGTCGATTCCACTCCGTTGAAGCCCTCCTCGTGTCACGACTCCCTTTCCACGGCCTCCACCTTTCCGAATGGCTCTAGAGCTTTCCGAACCACGTCATCCGGAACCTCACAAGGCACCCAGTGTAGCTTGAGCTTGATTTCCGCCTTGTTTGGGTCAACGACGAGGCACCGCTTGCCCTTGACCTGTAATTCTTTCAACTGCAGGAGCTTGAACTTCGACGCCTGGGAATGGAATGTAACCGACCAGACGTGATTCATCTGGTACGGCCCGCATGCCTTCAGGTCCTGTAGCACGCCTGCGTCCCGAAGTCCGGTCTTAAAATCAGCGATCTTGTATGGTCGTCCGGCGATGTCACAGTGAAGAAAAAGCGTGTTCAAGAAAGAAACGCCCCTCGGAAGGGCTGGCATTACGATGCGATAGTCCTGGGTAGCGCTATCAGCGACAACACCGCGGCCCGAAAGGGCCGTTATCACAGCTCCGCTGGAGCCAGCCATCCTGCGTCCGCTCCTGTCGGCAGCCGGAAACAGAATGCACCTTAAGCCCTATGCTACGCCACCGCTTCGAAAACTCGTTGTAACCATTCGTTTTATACGAGATTAGCGGAGTACATATAGCAACTTCCGGTGGAGCTGTACTACGTAGTACATATAGCATTACTCTTCCATAAAAGCTCGCACTCACGAGTTCTCCTAAGAGATAAGGCGCAGGGCTCTGGGTAAAGGCGCCGCCGCGGCAGCACGGATAAATAAATACGTGCATATTATAACGGAAACATAACGTGCTGAAAAAGAAACTCCAAAAGCACGATGTGTCGGTGGACGCCCGTGTTCTCAAACCGCGGATTTCGAACACGCTCGAGCGCTACCACGCGTGCATGGGGTTTTCGTCTTCAACCGAAAGCACTCGAACCGCGAACATGGAGAAATATTCGATTTCAATACGAAAGCATGACATTGCAAGGATAAAGTCACATTGCATACCTTAAAGTGGGCAATTTAGTCGTCGATGAGAGCTGAGGAGGCCCTGATGCATCACAGAACACTACACTGACCACGATGTCAACAGCCACCGAGGCGAGTTCGGCGAACGCCCGAGAGCGATAGCTGTAAGAACCTCTGTTTGAGGCTGCGGGATACGGCGCACGACACGGAGCAAAACAACAGAGATGGGAAAGAGCAGGCGGCAACAACGAGGTGTTGCAACAACGCACCAACACCGCCATTCTGCAAGAGAGGAGGGTCGAGAGAGAGCTGCGCGGCTGCGCCAGGCTGCGCGGCGGGGCATTCGACTCCTCGCCATCTGCGCATGCTTGCACTCCTTGGATTTCGACTTTTCTGGAAGGCTCGGCTCTCGCGCCCAATAAATAATGAGGGCATCCTCGTATTTTGAAATGATGAGCGTGCCCGTCTTTTTTGACGAGGGAAAGACACGTAAAATTGACGTCAATTTTTTACAGTGTGCGCGCATTAGTTCGCAACCTCTAGAACAACCCTTTAGACTAATAGTACTGCACTTCTATAACACCCTCGTTCCCTTGGTCAATTTCGTCACAGCGCCGTAGTAAGAGGTGCATGTTTGCGCCTGAACGCCTTCTCGGACAGCGAGGGTCGTCATGTACCGCGTTAGCCTCATTGAAAATAGCGAACGGCGACGAAATGGTTTTATAAAATTTAAGTACTAGTCTTAGTGGCTGTTCTCCAGCTTACAAAGAAATGCACGCATTGATATTGCGAGGCGTTCGGCGTACGTCGACCTGCGTTCACTTGACTTCGTCGGGGCTGCTTTTTCGCTCACCCCTTGAGGCATCAAAATCTTAATTATTTCGTTATTAGTTGTGTCCGATAAGTAGCCATCAGAAGAAAAGGGTAATTACTGCATAGCAGTGATAGCACGCAAGTGTAGAGTAATTCACGACGACGAAGTGAGCAATGGATGCGTGGAGACGATAGCAGACGACTGATCCAGAACCCGGCCATACCAAAACCACCCGTTGAAAGTTTCTTGTCTTGCAAAGGTATTACTGATCTAATATATTGTGGCTTTTTTTTTCTTCTGACATGTGGTTTCTATGCAATGCTATAATATTTACTAGTCTTTTCGTGCTTACTCTTAGTATTTATAATCGCCCTCTAATCGCTAAATGTAAGTGATAATTTTAGAAATAAAAATAAAAATTGGGTAGCGTTAGTTGGGTGTGTACGTGTTGATGGCTATATTGTGGAACGACCTATTCACAAAGTTTATTAGCCATTGAATACCTGGAAAATAAATTAGAAAACGAATACTATGCGCCAAATGCGGCTGACTCCCGTTGAGAAGTGGAAGAGTCAAAACAGAGTCACACGAATCATTGACTCTCTAAGAGAGTCGTGAAGTGTCAAAGGGAGTCATGGAAGCAGCGACTCCCTTTGGACTCCTTTTTTTTAAGAGTGTAGCCAACTAAGCTCATATTTCAACCCGAAGGATATACTAATATCGCTTTAGTGGGACATAGTACGTAATATTAAACATAACCCGCATATTCGTCAAAATGACGTCTCGATTGCAACTAAAACCGGAATTGAAATACGAGAATCAGCTGCTTAGTGGGGCACCAGCGGGTGAACATGCTCCTTGGCTCAAGAAGCGCTTGCTTAATTTTTGTAATTTTCCTGCAGCCTGTGTTGTTGACCGAGCAGACGACTGCACAAAAGCTCGATTTCGCGGACAGATAGGTCGCATGGTTGATGCATGCGAGTTAGTTGAAAATTAGTAGTGATGCAAAACTATCGATAAATTGACTATCGATACTATCGATAGTTTTTCCAAAACTATCGATAGTGACGCAGAACTATCGATAGTCGACTATCGATAGTACTATCGATAGGTTTTCGATAGTCGACTATCGATAGTACTATCGATAGTTTTTCGACAGTCGACTATCGATAGTACTATCGATAGTTTTTTTACTATCGATAGTATTGCACCACAAAGAGCGAACACAGTTGCCGCACCGCCGCTCGCCTCCCTTCCTCTTCCCTGCCCAAACTCCCGTCTTCGTCATCGCTGAAAGCTGAACCAAAGTTGGGATGGTAAGTGCTTGGGCTAGTTGGTGTCCCATTTGAAAAAATAAAGCGAGAAAAAGAAGAGGGATCGACGCAAACTACTAGTGTCGCAAAACTATCGATAGTAAACCGTTGACAATACTATCGATAGGTTTACGACAGTCGACTATCGATAGCTTTCCGATAGTCGATTAACGATAATTTTCCGATAGTCGACAATCGATAGTACTATACATAGCTTTTCGACAGTCGACTATCGATAATGTTTCGACAGTCGACTATCGACTATCGATAGTTTTTCAATTGTCGACTATCGATAGTACTATCCATATTTTTTCAATAGTCGGCTATCGATAGTACTATCGATAGTTTTTCGATAGTCGACTATCGATAGTTTTTCAATAGTCGACTATCGATAGTACTATCGATAGTTTCCGATAGTCGACTATCGATAGTACTATTGATAGTTTTCCGATAGTCGACTATCGATAGTACTATCGATAGTTTTTCGATTGTCGTCTATCGATAGTACTATCGATAGTTTTCCGATTGTCGACTATCGATAGTACTATCGATAGTTTTTCGATAGTCGACTATCGATAGTACTATCGATAGTTTTTCAATAGTCGACTATCGATAGTACTATCAATAGTTTTTCGATTGTCGACAATCGATAGTACTATCGATAGTTTTTCGATAGTCGACTATCGATAGTACTATCGATAGTTTTCCGATAGTCCACTATCGATAGTACTATCGATAGTATTTTGATAGTCGACTATCGATAGTACTATCGATAGTTTTTCAATAGTCGACTATCGATAGTACTATCGATAGTTTTTCGATTGTCGACTATCGATAGTACTATCGATAGTTTTCCGATTGTCGACTATCGATAGTACTATCGATAGTTTTTCGATAGTCGACTATCAATAGTACTATCGATAGTTTTCCGATAGTTTACTATCGATAGTAATATCGATAGTTTTTCGATAGTCGACTATCGATAGTACTATCGATAGTTTTTCAATAGTCGACTATGGATAGTACTATCGATAGTTTTTCAATAGTCGATTATCGATAGTTTTCCGATTGTCGACTATCGATAGTAATATCGATAGTTTTCCGATAGTCGACTATCGATAGTACTATCGATAGTATTTTGATAGTCGACTATCGATAGTACTATCGATAGTTTTCCGATAGTCGACTATCGATAGTACTATCGATAGTTTTCCGATAGTCGACTATCGATAGTACTATCGATAGTTTTTCGATTGTCGGCTATCGATAGTACTATCGATAGTTTTTCGATAGTCGACTATCGATAGTACTATTGATAGTTTTTTTACTATCGATAGTCAGATTTCTACGACTATCAATACTATCGATAGTACTATCGATAGTATTTTACTTTCGATAGTCAGATTTCGGCGACTATCAATACTATCGATAGTACTATCGATAGTTTTGCATCACTACCGAACAGACGATTGGAGCTGTTTCTTAAACGCAGATACTCACAAAAGCTCGATTTCGCAGACAGATAAGTCGCATGGTCGATGCATGCGAGTTAGTTGAAAATTACTCTCCGTGGAACAATTTTGTAGTCATCGCCGCTTTCCTTAGCTGATCAAAACTGATGAGAGTCTATTACCGTCTCTCCGGAGCCCATAGTTTCAGTTTTGAACGAAATCTCCGAAACAAAAGTTTGACATGAAAAGAACAAAAAGCACCGGGAAAACAAAACTATGCTCTGAAAGTTTATGTGCACCGGCTACACTTAACCATCGCAGTTGAAATACCTATAAAATAGGGCATTAAACAAAAAGAAATCTGTTAAATTAAACGCGCCACCTGTTCAGGCGGCCCGGCTACAGCCCGGCCGTGCCGACGCGACGTGTTCCCAGCCGCCATGTTTATTTGATGGTGGCGCCCCCTATAGGTCGCTGGAGTCGCGAATACTTCTGGGAGCTTTCCGCTGCCCGTTGAGGAACCCGGCCACCAAGTGCCGTCGAACTACTCTCCTTGGAGCTCACCTTGCTTCGCTCACAAAGAGCTGCGTTGCGAGTTTTTCGGTACCCGGGACGAACCCGGGTCCCTAGAATTAAATCTTACTTTGGACAAGCAAAACAAAAAAAAAAAAAGCGGCCTCACTTACTAACATTTTGTCGTCTTCCAGAGCTACTAGCCACCTAAGGGATCGTGCCACTACGTCGGAACCGAGGAGTGAATTAATGCCAAACAAAGTCGGTGCGCATGCGAGTTGGTGGAAGTTTACCATGATGTATTCAACCCGAGACTGGGGCAGGAGGAACAAAAAGTGACAGTGTCTGTTTCTGGACATACTGAAACACGAGACAGGGGCCAAAAAGGACAAAACACTACGTCTATAACCAACTCGACTTAAGGTTGTTTTTATTGAGTTTTTTTTTTTACTACAGTGAATTTTTTTTGTATGGTAAGTGTTTGGTAAATAGCCTAAAACTGATGACGTGACACATTTTGCACGATGAAGAGTTTGGTCATTTGATTCGTATATCTAAAACAAGTTCTGTATTATTTGCAGACACTCATAAAATTGCATGGTGTTACGATTCGGCATCTGGCTAGATCGTTAGTTCCAGGCGCAGATCTAAGATAATCTATTTCCGATGTTCCAGCTGCTCATTCCACAACTGCAACCCCCCCCCCCCCTTTTTCCGCTTAAAGAAGATTAAAAAGTAAGACATACAATATCGGGCTCGTCCGGGATTTGAACCCGGGACCTCTCGCACCCTAAGCGAGAATCATACCCCTAGACCAACGAGCCGGACGGGGAGGACGTGCAACCAGATCCTCATCGAGGTAAAACGTAATGTCATCTATTACTTTGTTTTCCTCTTTACCTGGCTAGTATCCGGTATATAGCTTTGATAACCTGACGTATCTCGCACAGTATCAACTTTTGGTTACCTGATTAATTTGAGACACATTAACAATATCCGTATTATGTACAAGTCAGTAAGCAAAATATACGCCATTACATGAAGCTGTGATCTATAAGGCCCTAATTTACGTGCGGTCCCCTGACAGCAAACTCAGGACTTCAGACCAGTGTTTTAGGCGTAACCGAAAGCGAGCGACGAAATACGTTGTTCGTTAATTGCATATGTAAAAGGAACGCGCTACCGACCTACCTTACCTCAAAATAAAAGGAACGCGTTACCGTTACCGATAAAAAGTAAGGCGCGTTACTTTTGAGTCACTTTGTATTTAAAAATAAACGTTTTACTGTTTCAGCTTTTCCCACATGCCTTCAAAAATATTTTGAAGGCACGTGGGACGAGTGCAAGAATTCACATGCCTTGGCGCCAAAAAACCCTGAAAAAAATTAAGTGGAATTTTTTTGAAGTTTTGGAAAGAAGTGGTACGTAAAAACTAACGAGTAACATAAGTAGACTATTCGTTGCTGTTTTGAAAAAAAAAAGTAAAGCCTAATTTACTATGACTGGCAACACGCTCTTCAGTTAATTTGAACTAATTCACTACGTTACGAAAATAACTCGTTACCGGCAACGCCATTACTAGTAACGCGTTACCGTCAACACTACGTCAGACATTCGAGAGATAAGTTGAAGGCGATCATGTGAGCCGCATGATGACAGCGTTGTTCATTTACTTATAATACTCGCCGGAAGCTTGCTTTTCGCTACATTTGATAAAAAAGTAGTTTTCCGAAGTTACGAATTTGAGGTAAAGCTCATGCTTTCCATCATTCAAAACAGTATTCTCCTCTTCGCTGGCACTCACAAAAACCTAGCAGTGAAGAAAAAGAATACAGGAAGATCCATTGGTGGATCCTTAGGGAATGCGTTCGCATGACCCTTGGGAAAGGCCACACACGTCATCCTTTGGGAAATTCTAACGCTGACCGCTTCACTTTTCTCTTTTGGCTTCCTCTTTGCTTCCTCTATGTTTGCTCTCTTTCTTCTTTTGCCTCCTTACGGGGTGACTGTTAACCTTTCCCAAAGAGGGACGTGTGTAACGTTTCCCAAGGGTAATGCTAACGGATTCTCCAAGAATCCACCAATAGATATTCCCGTATTTTTTAGAGCGCAGCTCTGAGGCGTTCGTTTCCGGGTTTCGCGGCATCAGCGTCGCCGTCGGCGTCGCTGGCTCGCTAAATTTAGCGGGAAAATTGACGTCATGTGGCCTCAACACCAATACAATTCCCAGCTAATTTTAGCGGGGAAATTCAGTTTCTGCGCTAGATTTAGGGGGAAAATTGACGTCACGTGACCGCAACATCAATTCTATTCCCCGCTAATTGTAGTGGGGAAATTCAGTTTTTCTTTTCAATTTAGCGGGAAAATGGACGCCACGTAACCTCAACACCAATTCAATTCCCCGCTAAATTTAGCGGGGAATCGCCGCTAAATCTAGCGCAGATACTGAATCTGTCCACTAAATCTAGCGCAGAAACTGAATCTGTCCGCTAAATCTGCGCAGAAACTGAATTTGTTCATAGGAGACGCGACACCAAGTCATGTGACGTAATTTTCCCCGCTAAATTTAGTGGGAAAACTGAATTGGAGGAGGTGAGAGGAGAGGATAGAGGAGGAGGACGAAGAGGAGGAGGAGGGGAGGAGGAGGGGATACGGAGGAGGAGGAGGGACATATCCTCCCCTCCGTAACCTCCCCTCCTCCTCCTCAAGTGCTGCGATCTAATTTCGCGTTACAGAGATTTGTAAACGTCTTTCATTTTTTCTATTTCGCTTTACCCAAAATGGAGACGAAAAAACTGAATTTTAAATTGTCTATCCTCTCGCTAGCAGAAACAGGCGCATGGAACTTCGGTTCGAGAAACGCAGCGAAAAAGTCAAGGAACTGGAGGACGTCGTGGTGCCCGGTTTTTCGTTCCGAAGTTCAGATTGCGCACATAGTCGACGCAATAATAATGCAACATCTCGAAGGTAACAAGATATATGTTTTCTTAGCGGCAAACGTCTGGGGAGGTATCTTGTCAGTAACGCAGAAAAACGCTAGGCAGGTCAAATGACGTACAAAAAGCAGATGTCAAGCATTTATTCATAGCCCCCGACGAACTGAGGCAGCACTGCACACACACGAACTCATCGACAAACCCAAGATGTGCCATGACGAATATTCGTGGTTTAAACATTTGAAAGTTAAAGGCGCCGTGCAATAAATTCAGGGTGGAAGGCTCTCAAGATCGGGAGCAAGGGTGTCCGTGTCCCCCTCAAACAAGAAATTCGTAGAAACAAGAGAAATGACTTTGTGAACTGAAAGCAGCAAGAGAACACAACTTCTCGGACAAAGTTCCGCGACATCTCACTCGGACGCTCGAGGCATTTGAAGTCGCAACGGTGTAGCTGTCGACGCAAGTATACACACACTATTGCCTATTGCTGCCAGAGACCGCTTCGCTGCTTCGTGATTGAAAATTGTTTACATGACGGCTATGTGACGGATGGCACTGCGTCGATGTTGCCGGAGAGACAAAAATGGCGCAATTAACTAATTTGTGCGCCTAAACATTCTTTCCGTATCGAAACCAAAACAATGGGCAATAAAACGTACTATTTTATTAATTACGTAAAATATTTGAGCGTTTTCATGTCCTCCGAAAATCGCAAAAAAGGTCCACAAACGACCCATGGGCCCACAAACAACCAGCAAAAATCCGTCACGACATGACGTCCATGAACCACGTGAATTCGCAGCCGGACAATCGTCGAGTTGCTCGTATACCCTGTTCAGGTCACCCTATGCGCTGCTTTTAACTCATGGCGCCATCTCCCAAAAGACGTCGCGAGCAGACGACAATGCTCCATTTGCTCGCTGCGGCTTTCGGGAGATGGCGCCACGCGTTACAGGCATCGCTGACTTGGTCGTCTGCAAACCCGTCCACCAATGATCATGGCAAGTTTGTTGGTCTCATGATTAACAGAAAGGGAGCTATGGCTTAAAATTTCACCAGTTAAAGTGCTCTACCTCAGGGCATATTCGGTGAAAGTTTATGCTTTATATTTCCAGGCGCCGATTTTTCCGGCTGGTATTAAAGCGCAAGATCCACTGTAGCCACCATATTTGTAGCGCAAAAGAGAAGTCGAGCCAACACCACGCAGGCGCAGCTTTGCGCCTAAGGTGGATCTAACTTGCTATAGTATCAAGTTTCTTTAGTAGGAGAGCAAATACTTCAACTTAATGTTTTCTTAAGGCGACAGCCGCTGCTACTCCTGCTAGATCAGAAATCCTACGTGTTTTCCTGCGTCACTAAAAGAGGCCACCAAAGGCCACAGATCGGAGACGAGTACTGCGTGAGCGTTCGGTTGGAATCAGTGAGAACACGACTCTTAGCCGAACGCCTTGGTCCTTTCCAATCTCTGGACTACGGCGGCCTCTTTTAGTGGCGCAGGAAAGCACTTAAGGCCGGTTCAGATACTTGCGTTTGAGTGCGTTTGACTGCGTTGCGTCGAGAACCGAAAGCGAGTCACCGGCACATCTGTGCTTCGTATGAAGCGTGGAATCCAATTCAATGAATCATCTTGGCACGCGATATAAGCATCAGGGATGTCCTGGTTTCTCGCTGCCGCAACGCAGTCAAACGCAGTCAAACGCAACTGTCTGAACCAGGCTTTAGACTTTCCTATCTCTACTCCGTTTCACCTTATGTTGTACCGCAGCGAAGGCTAGAAGCGCGAGCTCATAGCGTTGGCAGCTGCCCTTGGTGCACGAGAGCTTGTGCCTAGTGGCGCAGGAAAGCACTTAAGGCCGGTTCAGACACTTGCGTTTGAGTGCGTTTGACTGCGTTGCGGCGAGAACCGAAAGCGAGTCACCGGCACATCTGTGCTTCGTATGAAGCGTGGAATCCAATTCAAGGAATCATCTTGGCACGCGACATAAGCAGCAGGGATGTCCTGGTGTCTCGCTGCCGCAACGCAGTCAAACGCAGTCAAACGCAACTGTGTGAACCGGGCTTTAGACTGTCTTATTTATACTCCGTTTCACCTTATGTTGTACCGCAGCGAAGGCTAGAAGCGCGAGCACATAGCGTTAGCAGCTGCCCTTGGTGCACGAGAGCTTGTGCCGCCGAGATATGCCCAAGAGCAAGAAGCTCGCGCTTGTAGCCTTTCCTGCGGAACAGCACAAGGTGAAACAGAGTATAGGAGGTGTTGGATACCTTAGGCTTTCTTATCTAGGAGGTGTTGGACTAGGTGACCGGGTTTCTCACCGCTGCCTGGTGAGAAACACGGTCACCCAAGTGCCGTCGGTACCCGGGACGATCCGGGGTTCCTAGAATTAAATTGGACTAAGGACAAGCAAAAAAAAAAAAGAAAGCGGCCTCACTTACACTTCGTCGTCTTCCAGACCTACGAGCCACCCAGGGAATCTTGCCACCACGTCGGAACCGAGGAGTCAAATAATGCCAAATAAAGTCGGTGCGCATGCGAGTTCGTGGAAGTTTACCATGATGTATTCATCCCGAGACTGAGGCAGGAGGAACAAAAAGTGACAGTCTCTGTTTCTGGACATACTGAAACCCGAGACGGGGGTAAAAAAGGTCAAAACACAACGTGTCTAACCAACTCGACTGCCTAATAACGTTGTTTTTATTGAGTGCTTCCTTTTTTACCACAGTGATTTTTTTCTATGATAAGTTCATCATCATGTCAAAATAATCCCACCTCTCGTGCTTCACTTTTTTTTCCCGTGGTAAGTTTCTGGTAAATAGCCTAAAACAGATGACGTGACACATTTTTCACGATGCAGAGTTTGGTGATTTGATTTGTAGATCTAAAATAAGTTCTGTAATATTTGCAGACAATAATAAAATTTAATGGTTTTACGATTCGGCATTTGGCCAGATAGTTAGTTCAAGGCGCAGGTCTAAGATAATCTATTTCCGATGTTCCACCTGCTTATTCCGCTTGCTGTATCAAGACGGCTGCAGTAAGGTTTCACGTCGATCGTGGAGTGCTGCGATGGCTGGAGGGTGGCTTCTTTTCCGGTGGCTTCAGTGACGCTCACGACTCGGTGCTTGAGTAAATAAATATATATTTACAGATTACGAACAACTTTTTACAAAACAACGCAAGAAAACGTCGCGCTTGGCGTACTGTCGCTCGCGACAGCCCAACGCCAACAATGGCGCCTCGGCGCCAAGTCCCTTGCCGCGCACGGCAAGTTCTCTGTCCCGCAAGACAGAGTACGCGGAACCCTCGGGACCGCGGGAGATAACGACTTGCTCCGCGCACGGGCTCGTTCCGACTCAACTTCTCTAAAAAGGCGCGCCGACATTCCAATGGGAGGCCGGACCTCCCCCTCTCCCTCGTAGTCGCCAACGTGGCCTTGACAATGTCACTTCCCCAATTACCCCGGCGGCAAGGGCCACCACCCGCTCCCGCCCTGGGCACGAAAACTGTGTTTATTTCCCACGCAAGTAAATCTGCTTCCACTTTCGGGAGCTGGCCGCCGCTTGCCGCCAAAGGGGAAAACGTGAGGCATCGGGCGCCTCCGAAGGACACTTCGGGTGACCGGGCCGCTAATTCCCCGAGCTCTTTCTGCTAAGCTCCTTCGGCCATCCCTACAGCTGCCAAATCCCCCCCCCCCCCCCCCCCCAAAGAAAAAAAAAAAGGAGGAAATTATTAAAAAGTAAAAAAGTAAAATATCGGGCTCGTCCGTGATTTGAACCCGGGACCTCTCGCACCCTAAGCGAGAATCATACCCCTAGACCAACGAGCCGGACAGGGAGCACGTGCAACCAGATCCTCATCGAGGTAAAAAGTAATGTCATCTTTTACGTTGTTTTTCTCTTTACCTGGCTAGTATCCGGTATATAGCTTTGATAACCTGACGTATCTCGCACAGTAACAACTTTTGGCTGCAATTTACGGGCGGTCACCTGTTAGCAGACTCAAGAGTGTTGTAGACGTAACCGAAAACGAGCTACGAAATACGTTATTCGTTAATTGCATATGTAAAAGGAACGCCTTACCCACCTACGTTACCTAATAAAAGTAATGCGCGTTACCGTTACCGATAAAAAGTAACGCGTGTTACTTTTGAGTCACTATTTGCTTCCAGAAAACAATTGATGATGCACTTCAGAGTACCTCCACTCTATTCGCAACTCCAACGCCCTATAGGTGGCGGGGCGGTAGTTCCAAGATGGCGGAAGAGACGGGGATAGATTCTCCAGGGTTTCGCGTGCGCCTGCTTGCTGACGCTGGTCAGTGCGCTAAAAAAATGATTTATTTGTCTGCAAACGCGAAGTGGTTTGAGCAGAATAATATTACAGGTGACGGGGATGTTGATGCGCGTTAGAAAAATGAGCATGCTGATATTTAAAAGTTGCAGAAACCTCGACTTGCGAAGCTTTGTGGTGGGCGAGCGCGTTTTACGCACTGGCACGTCACTGTTTGTGGCAGAGTTTTTTGAGGGTGATAAAGATATCGTGTTTGCGCTTTGCCTGGCCATTAGTGCTCTAAAAAGTGAGCCGCGCACGGTGACCGTCAAGCTTCGGAAGAGCAGCGTTCACAGTATTGATGTCTTTGTGTCACAGGCTCGCAACTCGCCACTCACCGTCTCGGTTTTAGCGTAATATAGCGGTTTTAGTGGAATATATAGCAATTCATCCATACACTGCTAGCCGAAAACAATGACTTGTTTTCTCAAACTTTAGTTTCTTGCAGGGTTACTATGTCACAGTCCTAGGTCTCTAGAATGCGCAAAAGTTGGTATGGTTTTGGTTGAGTTGATACCCCGGACATCGAGTGTAGAAATGCTAAATGGGCTTGCCTGGGCGGCGCCACCAATTACTCGTCATGTTTAGGGTTGGTTTCCGGCCAGGCAAGACTTGTTTTCGCTCGATCTTTAAATTTAGGCTTTCGTCTTTGTTCTTGTAGGTCCAAGCCTGTCTGTGGCTCTTGTGTTACTGACAAGTCGACTGCGGGTGTTCCAGGCTCGACCAGAGTATGTTCTTCAGTCGCAGTCAGTTTGGGTATTTTGCATACCCGGCCACTTTCGCCTCATTCTCCGTGGTTTTTGGTCGTTTTCTGGAGCCCGTACTCTCCTTAGTTGGGACGTCGTCGTCCTGGCTTGCATGTAACCCTTGCACCGAGCATGCTTCCTTGTCGACGTTGGGAACCTGTTCAGCAGCTAGATGTTCTGAAGCCTTAGCACCGGACATAGTCACCTCTCTGTGTGTGTCAGGGGGGTCTTGAGTAGAGGAGTCATCGTTCCTGCTCATCTCCTCTACGTCCATGATGTGTTCGTTGTCATCAGCTTCCAGCGACGTCTTTCCTAGCAGCCTCGATGCAGACGTAACCACGCATTCCTCGCTCGTGTGCCCATAACGCCAGCAGTTATGGCATTGTGGGGTGCGACACTGTCTGCGAATATGACCGATGGATTTACATCGTAGACAAAGAGGAGGTCGGCCAGGGATGACCCCCAGCGTATTAACCCCGAAGATGGTCAGATTATCTGGTACCTTGTCCACCGTGAGGTGTTCTTTTAAGACCAGTGTCACCACGCGTGTCAACGTTTCTGTTTCTTCAAGGCCTGAAAACCACCACCTCTTCTTTTGATGTCCTTGACCATGCCGAACGGCTCAAGAACTTTCTTGATTTCGCTATCTGGCAGAGGAATTGGAAGCCATAGAAGCATCAGCTTTATCTATAATCTCTCCCTTGCAGGGGTCAATAATAAGGCATCTTTTTGTTTCACCAGTAGCTCCTCGCCAGCCTTGATCTTGACTTTGGTTGCTCCATTAGCAAAGACGGCCATCCAAACGTGGCTAATTTGGTATGGGCCAAAGCCAATTAGATCTTTCCGATCAATGATCGAAAAAGCACGTCCTTGAAGTCTGTAGCTTTATACGGACGTCCGGTCAGATCAGCATGGAGAAATAAAGAATTAGTGACAAGAACCTGAGGGTGGACGAGAAAGAATGATCCTATTCGCGACTCCAGCAAAACGGACTCCACCAAGCGGGAAAACCGGGAACCAGCCGAAACAGGTCGCTTCGCGCCACTCCGCGTCTCTGGCGGCTTTCGCGGATACGTTTTGTCGGCGCGGTAGCGAACAAAGTAATTTGACGAAGATCCGAATATTCCCTTAAGTTTGCCCGAGTGTTCATTAGTGTGGTGAAGCTTCAGTAGATTGTTTGCTTTCATCACATGTTTGAAAGCCCGTTTACGCCCCAACACACGGTCGCGTGCTTTCGATTTCTTGGATGGGGAGTGATCACGGAAAAAACGTTTTGATTTCTTGTCTGTCTCGAATCACATTCAAAGTGACGACTACTTGGTAACTGATAAGTAATTTTTTTATAAGGATGTAGACCAGTAGACTGAGGACGACAGACGAGGTGTTTGACTGGAGGGAACACCAACGTTGCAGTCAAGTAAATGGGAAGGTTCGATAGCTGCTTTTCTTGAGTTTGGTAGTGTTCGATTAGCTTCAAGATTGAGCTACCCACGCCAGTGGCTATTCATTTTTGCTGCTTTTTGCCGAAAAAGCCTCTGGACCACACCGAAGGAGTTGGGCTGATTTCGCAATTACTTAATTCCGGAAAACCTGCTCGCTGCATACGAATAATGAAGGAAATTGTCTGCTTTCAAAAGGTGGGGGACGCATCTACAAAGTTCGAAGCTGTCACGATATTATGATCTATCGTGCCTCCAACATTTATATTACACCCCGTTGAAGCCAGCAGCAATATTTGTTTACATTGCTCAGGTTGTCCCGCCACAAACAAATACTCGATTTCTCCCTACAGGATTCGAAGTCAAGTTCAATGCAAAGAGGTTCTGCGTGAATCTTCGATGAAGACTCTCTTCAGTTTGTCCGCATTCGTCTCCGTGTTGCCGGCTAGAACCATTTGGCTGAGTTTAAAGGGGCCCTGCAATCATATTTAAGCGTCTGCCTTTTTTGCGGTTTCCACGTCTCTTGGGGTTCGGCAAAGCCAGCGGGCACGGAGAGAGTAACTAAATATCAGTGCGTCATATTTTAACCGGACGACGCGGAAACCTCCTCCGCCTACGAGGGCGACCCGCGTTGCCGAAAGCGCGCGAAATGTGACGTCTTTGGTCCTGAGCTTTCTACTGGTCAGAGCCGCTAAAAGCTTTTTCTTTAGTCGAGATACAAAATATAAGTGTCGCGAACCGTTTCAATTATGTATGAAACTAGTTTTTGTTCAGTATTTTAGATCAGAAAAGAACCAAATGCAGTTTATAAAGTACGGAAACAAGAAATGACCCGTCGACATACCCGCCACCAAGCGGCGGAAAAAACGGCGCATACTAGAAAGGGCTAGTGGGATGAGGCCCCGACGAACGGCGAGCGTAGAAAAATCCCGGATGTACGCGGCGGCGCTGCGATCGTATACCGGCTCCAGGATCCGACCGGTTCCGAGCGTTCCGAAGGCCTTCGGCGCGGGCTTGGTTGGCGATTTGGCCATTTGGCGGTATGGCAGCGCGAAGTGGCTCCCGTTCTGAACTGATCTTTACCCCGTGTTTGCTGTCGTTTGTGGCCAATGATGTGTTATGCCGAATTAGTCTTTAATCGCGCAGCAAATGCAATGCGAGCCGCCCTGGCCGCCCGCTTCATACAGCCTATCCAACACATGCTTTAGTGGCGCCCTCTCGAGATGTCGACACGGAGTGCGACAGCCGTGAACGCTCGATGAGCCCACTACCCTTCCTCTAGTTCACGGCCACTCAAGCCAGGACCTACGACGTCATGAAGGAGGTTATTTTTTGCTTGTTTTTGCAATTCTAATTTGCCTATAACTTTTAAAATAAAGCGAAATTTGAGAAAAGAAAAGTTTCATTCAGTTACTACGTTCGGTGAGCTCAGGTTCGGTGCAAAATAAAAACTAGTAAAAAAGTCAATGCAGGGCCCCTTTAAGTAGTATCTCTCTGTCCGTCAAATATACTTTTATTCAGCAGTTCACCTAATACTAGTCAACTAAGCTCATATTTCAACCCGAAGAATATACTAATATCGCTTTAGTGGGATATAGTACGTAATATAATACATAACCCGCATATTCGTCAAAATGACTTCTCGATTGCAACTAAAACCGGAATTGAAATACGAGTATCAGCTGCTTAATGGGGTGCCAGCGGGTTAACATGCTCCTTGGCTCATGAAGCGCTTGCTTAATTTTCGTAATTTTCCTGCAGCCTGTGTTGTTGACCGAGCAGACGACTGCTGTTTCTTAAACGTGGATACGCACAAAAGCTCGATTTCGCGGACAGATAGGTCGCATGGTCGATGCATGCGAGTTAGTTGAAAATTAGTAGTGATGCAAAACTATCGATAAATTGACTATCGATACTATCGATAGTTTTTCCAAAACTATCGATAGTGTCGCAGAACTATCGATAGTCGACTATCGATAGCACTATCGATAGTTTTTCGATAGTCGACTATCAATAGTACTATCGATAGTTTTTCGACAGTCGATTATCGATAGTACTATCGATAGTTTTTTTACTATCGATAGTCGACTATCGACTATCGATAGTGCTATCGACAGTTTTCCGATAGTCGACTATCGATAGTACTATCGATAGTTTTTCGATAGTCGACTATCGATAGTACTATCGATAGTTTTTTTACTATCGATAGTCAGATTTCTGCGACTATCAATACTATCGATAGTACTATCGATAGTTTTGCATCATTACCGAACAGACGACTGGAGCAGTTTCTTAAACGCAGATACTCACAAAAGCTTGATTTCGCAGACAGATAAGTCGCATGGTCGATGCATGCGAGTTAGTTGAAAATTACTCTCGGTGGAACAATTCTGTAGTCATCACCGCTTTCCTTAGCTGATCAAAACTGATGACTGTCTATTACCGTCTCTCCGGAGCCCATAGTTTCAGTTTTGAACGAAATCTCCGAAACAAAAGTTTGACATGAAAAGAACAAAAAGCACCGGGAAAACAAAACTATGCTCTGCAAGTTTATGTGCACCGGCTACACTTAACCATCACAGTTGAAATACCTATAAAATAGGGAATTAAACAAAAAGAAATCGGTTAAATTGAACGCGCCACCTGTTCAGGCGACCCGGCTACAGTGAGCCCGGCCGTGACGACGCGACGTGTTCCCAGCCGCCATGTTTGTTTAATGGTGGCGCCCTCTATAGGTCGCTGGACTCGCGAATACTCCTGGGAGCTTTCCGCTGCCCGTTGAGGAACCCGGCCACCAAGTGCCGTCGAACTACTCTCCTTGGAGCTCACCTTGCTTCGCTCACAAAGAGCTACGTTGCGAGTTTTTCGGTACCCGGGACGAACCCGGGTCCCTAGAATTAAATCTTACTTTGGACAAGCAAAAAAAAAAAAAAAAGCGGCCTCACTTACTAACATTTTGTCGTCTTTCAGAGCTACTAGCCACCTAAGGGATCGTGCCACCACGTCGGGACCGAGGAGTCAATTAATGCCAAATACAGTCGGTGCGCAAGCGAGTTGGTGGAAGTTTACCATGATGCATTCAACCCGAGGCTGGGGCAGGAGGAACAAAAAGTGACAGTGTCTGTTTCTGGACATACTGAAACACGAGACAGGGGCCAAAAAGGACAAAACACTATGTCTCTAACCAACTCGACTGAAGGTTGTTTTTATTGAGGTTTTTTTTTACTACAGTGAATTTTTTTTTATGGTAAGTTTTTGGTAAATAGCCTAAAACTGATGACGTGACACATTTTGCACGATGAAGAGTTTGGTCATTTGATTCGTATATCTAAAACAAGTTCTGTATTATTTGCAGACACTCATAAAATTGCATGGTGTTACGATTCGGCATCTGGCTAGATCGTTAGTTCAAGGCGCAGATCTAAGATAATCTATTTCCGATGTTCCAGCTGCTCATTCCACAAATGCACCCCCCACCCCTTTTCCGCTAAAAGAAGATTAAAAAGCAAGACATACAATATCGGGCTCGTCCGGGATTTGAACCCGGGACCTCTCGCGCCCTAAGCGAGAATCATACCCCTAGACCAACGAGCCGGACGGGGAGCACGTGCAACCAGATCCTCATCGAGGTAAAAAGTGATGTCATCGTTTACGTTGTTTTTCTCTTTACCTGGCTACTATCCGGTATATAGCTTCGATAACCTGACGTATCTCGCACAGTATCAACTTTTGGTTACCTGATTAATTGGAGACACATTAAACAATATCCGTATTATGCACAAGTTAGTAAGCAAAATATACGCCATTACATGAAGTTGTGATCTATAAAGCCCTAATTTACGTGCGGTCCCCTGACAGCAAACTCAGGACTTCAGACCAGTGTTTTAGGCGTGACCGAATGCGAGCGATGAAATACGTTGTTCGTTAATTGCATTTGTAAAAGGAACGCGCTACCGACCTACCTTACCTCCAAATAAAAGGAACGCGTTACCGTTACCGATAAAAAGTAAGGCGCGTTACTTTTGAGTCACTTTGTATTTAAAAATTAAACGTTTTACTGTTTCGGCTTTTCCCACATGCCTTCAAAAATATTTTGAAGGCACGTGGGACGAGTGCAAGAATTCACATGCCTTGGCGCCAAAAAACTCTGAAAAAACAATTAAGTGTAATTTTTTCGAAGTTTTGGAAAGAAGTGGTACGTAAAAACTAACGAGTAACATAAGTAGGCTATTCGTTGCTGTTTTGAAAAAAAGTAAAGCCTAATTTACTATGACTGGCAACACGCTCTTCAGTTAATTTGAACTAATTTACTACGTTACGAAAATAACTCGTTACCGGCAACGCCATTACTAGTAACGCGTTACCGTCAACACTACGTCAGACATTCGAGAGATAAGTTGAAGGCGATCATGTGAGCCGCATGATGACAGCGTTGTTCATTTACTTATAATACTCGCCGGAAGCTTGCTTTTCGCTACATTTGATAAAAAAGTAGTTTTCCGAAGTTACGAATTTGAGGTAAAGCTCATGCTTTCCATCATTCAAAACAGTATTCTCCTCTTAGCTGGCACTCACAAAAACCTAGCAGTGAAGAAAAAGAATACAGGAAGATCCATTGGTGGATCCTTAGGGAATGCGTTCGCATGACCCTTGGGAAAGGCCACACACGTCATCCTTTGGGAAACGCTAACGCTGACCGCTTCACTTTTCTCTTTTGGCTTCCTCTTTGCTTCCTCTATGTTTTGCTCTCTTTCTTCTTTTGCCTCCTTACGGGGTGACTGTTAACCTTTCCCAAAGAGGGACGTGTGTAACGTTTCCCAAGGGTAATGCTAACGGATTCTCCAAGAATCCACCAATAGATATTCAAGTATTTTTTAGAGCGCAGCTCTGAGGCGTTCGTTTCCGGGTTTCGCGGCATCAGCGTCGCCGTCGGCGTAGCTGGCTCGCTAAATTTAGCGGGAAAATTGACGTCATGTGGCCTCAACACCAATACAATTCCCAGCTAATTTTAGCGGGGAAATTCAGTTTCTGCGCTAGATTTAGGGGGAAAATTGACGTCACGTGACCGCAACATCAATTCTATTCCCCGCTAAATGTAGTGGGGAAATTCAGTTTTTCTTTTCAATTTAGCGGGAAAATGGACGCCACGAAACCTCAACACCAATTCAATTCCCCGCTAAATTTAGCGGGGAATCGCCGCTAAATCTAGCGCAGAAACTGAATTTGTCCGCTAAATCTAGCGCAGAAACTGAATCTGTCCGCTAAATCTAGCGCAGAAACTGAATTTGTTCACAGGAGACGCGACACCAAGTCATGTGACGTAATTTTCCCCGCTAAATGTAGTGGGAAAACTGAATTGAAGGAGGAGGTGAGAGGAGAGGATAGAGGAGGAGGACGAAGAGGAGGAGGAGGGAGGAGGAGGGAGGAGAGGGGATACGGAGGAGGAGGAGGGACATATCCTCCCCTCCGTAACCTCCCCTCCTCCTCCTCAAGTGCTGCGCTCTAATTTCGCAGTTACAGAGATTTGCAAACGTCTTTCATTTTTTCTATTTCGCTTTACCCAAAATGGAGACGAAAAAACTGAATTTTAAATTGTCTATCATCTCGCTAGCAGAAACAGGCGCATGGAACTTCGGTTCGAGAAACGCAGCGAAAAAGTCAAGGAACTGGAGGACGTCGTGGTGCCCGGTTTTTCGTTCCGAAGTTCAGATTGCGCTCATAGTCGACGCAATAATAATGCAACATCTCGAAGGTAACAAGATATATGTTTTCTTAGCGGCAAACGTCTGGGGAGGTATCTTGTAAGTAACGCAGAAAAACGCTAGGCAGGTCAAATGACGTACAAAAAGCAGATGTCAAGCATTTATTCATAGCCCCCGACGAACTGAGGCAGCATTGCACACACACGAACTCATCGACAAACCCAAGATGTGCCATGACGAATATTCGTGGTTTAAACATTTGAAAGTTAAAGGCGCCGTGCAATAAATTCAGGGTGGAAGGCTCTCAAGATCGGGAGCAAGGGTGTCCGTGTCCCCCTCAAACAAGAAATCCGTAGCTTCTAAACGAGATTCTGATAAATGGAGAAAGTAGGAGGATGTCTTGTCAAATAGAGAAATGACTTTGTGAACTGACAGCAGCAAGAAAACGCAACTTCTTGGACAAAGTTCCGCGACATTTCACTCGGACGCTCGAGGCATTTGAAGTCGCAACGGTGTAGCTGTCGACGCAAGTATACACACACTATTGCCTATTGCTGCCAGATTCCGCTTCGCTGCGTCGTGATTGAAAATTGTTTACATGGCGGCTATGTGACGGATTGCACTGCGTCGATGTTGCCGGACAGACCAAAATGGCGAAATTAACTAATTTGTGTGCCTAAACATTCTTTCCGTATCGAAACCAAAACAATGGGGAATAAAACATACTATTTTATTAATTCCGTAAAATATTTGAGCGTTTTCATGTCCTCCTAAAATCGCAAAAAAGGTCCACAAACGACCCATGGGCCCACAAAAAACCAGCAAAAATCCGTCACGACATGACGTCCATGAACCACGTGAATTCGCAGCCGGACAATCGTCGAGTTGCTCGTATACCCTGTTCAGGTCACCCTATGCGCTGCTTTTAACTCATGGCGCCATCTCCCAAAAGACGTCGCGAGCAGACGACAATGCTCCATTTGCTCGCTGCGGCTTTAGGGAGATGGCGCCACGCGTTACAGGCATCGCTGACTTGGTCGTCTGCAAACCCGTCCACCAATGATCATGGCAAGTTTGTTGGTCTCATGATTAACAGAAAGGGAGCTATGGCTTAAAATTTCACCAGTTAAAGTGCTCTACCTCAGGGCATATTCGGTGAAAGTTTATGCTTTATATTTCCAGGCGCCGATTTTTCCGGCTGGTATTAAAGCGTAAGATCCACTGTAGCCACCATATTTGTAGCGCAAAAGAGAAGTCGAGCCAACACCACGCAGGCGCAGCTTTGCGCCTAAGGTGGATCTAACTTGCTATAGTATCAAGTTTCTTTAGTAGGAGAGCAAATACTTCAACTTAATGTTTTCTTAAGGCGATAGCCGCTGCTACTCCTGCTAGATCAGAAATCCTACGTGTTTTCCTGCGTCACTAAAAGAGGCCACCAAAGGCCACAGATCGGAGACGAGTACTGCGTGAGCGTTCGGTTGGAATCAGTGAGAATACGACTCTTAGCGGAACGCCTTGGTCCTTTCCAATCTCTGGACTACGGTGGCATCTTTTAGTGGCGCAGGAAAGCACTTAGACTTTCGTATCTATACTCCGTTTCACCTTATGTTGTACCGCAGCGAAGGCTAGAAGCGCGAGCTCATAGCGTTGGCAGCTGCCCTTGGTGCACGAGAGCTTGTGCCGCCGAGATTTGCCCAAGAGCAAGAAGCTCGCGCTTGTAGCCTTTCCTGCGGTACAGCACAAGGTGAAACAGAGTATAGGAGGTGTTGGATACCTTAGGCTTTCTTATCTAGGAGGTGTTGGACTAGGTGACCGGGTTTCTCACCGCTGCCTGGTGAGAAACACGGTCACCCAAGTGCCGTTGAACTGCTCTCCTTGTAGTTCATCTTGCTTCGCTCACAAACAGCCACGTTGCGAGTATTTCGGTACCCGGGACAATCCGGGGTTCCTAGAATTAAATTGGACTAAGGAAAAGCAAAAAAAAAAAAAAAGCGGCCTCACTTACA
Source organism: Ixodes persulcatus (assembly GCA_013358835.2). Classification (NCBI taxonomy): domain Eukaryota; kingdom Metazoa; phylum Arthropoda; class Arachnida; order Ixodida; family Ixodidae; genus Ixodes; species Ixodes persulcatus. The sequence continues at coordinate 5,020 of JABSTQ010001438.1, read as the reverse complement.
CTTTGTTGTCTTCCAGACCTACGAGCTACCTAGAAAATCTTGCCACCAAGTCGGAACCGAGGAGTGAAATAATGCCAAATGAAGTCGGTGCGCATGCGAGTTCGTGGAAGTTTACCATGATGTATTCATCCCGAGACTGGGGCAGGAGGAACAAAAGTGAGTGTCTGTTTCTGGACATACTGAAACCCGAGACGGGGGCAAAAAAGGACAAAACACAACGTGTCTAACCAACTCGACTGCCTAATAACGTTGTTTTTATTGAGTGGTTCTTTTTTTACCACAGTTATTTTTTTCTATGGTAAGTTCATCATCATGTCAAAATAATCCCACCTGTCGTGCTTCACTTTTTTTTTCCATGGTAAGTTTCTGGTAAATAGCCTAAAACAGATGACGTGACACATTTTTCATGATGCAGAGTTTGGTCATTTGATTTGTAGATCTAAAATAAGTTCTGTAATATTTGCAGACAATAATTAAATTTAATGGTGTTACGATTCGGCATCTGGCCAGATCGTTAGTTCAAGGCGCAGGTCTAAGATAATCTATTTCCGATGTTCCACCTGCTTATTCCGCTTGCTGTATCAAGACGGCTGCCGAACCCCCCCCCCCCCCCTCCCCCCCCCCCCAAAAAAAAGAAACAAACAAAAGGAGAAAATGATTAAAAAGTAAAATATCGGGCTCGTCCGGGATTTGAACCCGGGACCTCTCGCACCCTAAGCGAGAATCATACCCCTAGACCAACGAGCCGGACGGGGAGCACGTGCAACCAGATCTTCATGGAGGTAAAAAGTAATGTCATCTTTTACAATGTTTTTCTCTTTACCTGGGTAGCATCTGGTGAATATTTTAAAATCGATAACGTGACGTATCTAGCACACTATCAACTTTTGGCTGCAATTTACGGGCGGTCACCTGTTAGCAGACTCAAGAGTGTTGTAGACGTAACCGAAAACGAGCTACGAAATACGTACGTTATTCGTTAATTGCATATGTAAAGGAACGCCTTACCCACCTACGTTACCTAATAAAAGTAATGGCGTTACCGTTACCGATAAAAAGTAACGCGTGTTACTTTCGAGTCACTATTTATTTGTAAATTAAATGTTTTACTGTTTTGGCGTTTCGGGTATGCAGAGAGAGAGAGAGAACATGTCTTTATTATGGAGAGGAGGATCGCCTGCCTTGGCCGAGTAGGTCTTAAGCAGAAGGGGTAGGGTTTTTTGGGTTGAGGGGGGGGGGGTATGAAGATGAATACGGTGAGGTTATAGACGTTCGCAAGCATGGCGTCCCGGCTGGTGCCCCATCCGTGCAAGCACGTGCAGCATGCACGTGAAGATAGCTTTGGCAGGCCTGGAATTCCACGTGTTTGCTCACACGAGGAAGAGCATGGCGGCCGCCAGATGCCCTGTTTGCAATCGTCTATATGAGGTTATGTGTCCCCGATTTTCTGATGTAATCCATCAGAGAGTCGAGGAGCACTTTGCGGTGTTGTGGCGAGCCTCTGGGTCGGGCCCATTCGTCTAGCATCCTCGGTCGGTCTTCCTCACGGAGAACTTTGAGGGCTTCTTGCCTGTGTCTATCTAGACCTTTGCAGTTCCAAAGGAGGTGTTGGAGTGTCGCCATGATGTTCCCCGTGCAGGTCTTGCACATTGCTTCTTCTGGTTCCAGCAAGCCAAAGCTCGCCAGTTTCGCTGGAGTGCACGCCGTCTTGGTCCTGATACGACGGACCCGGACGGCAGCCCATCGGCTGTAGCCTGCTGGTATCTTGTCTTCTTGTGGCGGTAGGAGCCCCCTGAGGTAGGCCTTCCTCGCCTGCCTGGCGAGTTCGGCCTGCTCCTCTGGATCTACCGTCTCGTGCCTGCCGGACGGAGAGGTCGGGCCAAGCGTGGAGCTATAATGTGCTGCCTCCACTGCGGCCCTGTGTGCCCTCTCGTTCCCGGCTATTCCACTGTGTCCAGGAGCCACGTTATGTACAACTCGGTGCCCCTTTCTCGAAGCTCCGTCGCCATCTTTTTTATCTTTTTAGTCGTGCGGCCTTTGGGCCTGCTGCATCTGGTCGCGATGATCGCCTCCTGGGAATCCGTAAAAATTCTGGCTTTACTTGCCGTCACTGAGATGCTCAGGATGTCTTCGATCGCCGCAAGAATCGCCCTCAGCTCGGCTTCTTTGACGAATGTGCCCTCTGGTAGCGCTTCGGCCCACACCTTGTTCCTTCTTGGGTCGTGCCATGCTGCTGCTGAGGCTCCCTCGGTCCTTGCTGCGTCGGTATAGCGTATCTCGTCGCCCCTTCCATGTTCCTCGCACCAAGCTGCATGCAGCCTAGCAGCCCTTGCCCTCTTTCCTTCGTTTAGGGCTTTAGGAAGTGGCCGATGGTCTGTGACTGCCTCATCTTGCCACGGTGGAAGGGGCTCTTCAAGTGGGGGCTTGTTCCCTATGTCGTATCCCAAATCCTCTAGAAGTCGACGACCTTGCCTGGTCCGCTCCAGTCGTTGAAATTGAGCGATGTTCTGTACGTCGGCTCTGTCCTCAATACGGCTCATCTGAGCTTCTTGCCTCAGCTCTTCGAGTGGCGTGAAGTTGGGAAGGCCTGTGATCACCCTCATGGATCGGTGATTCAATCTTTCTAGCTTCTTCCACTGCCCGCGGGTGAGATTTAGCCAGTTGCAGCTATATAGAGCTCTCGACGTGAGCAGGGCTTCCGCCAGGATGCGAAGAGCCTTCTCGTCAGCGCCCCATGACTTGTTGGTTGTTTTTCTAATGAGCTTCAAGCCCTGAACCCAGTTTTTCTCTATCTCTGGGAGCCATTTCGTACTTCTCGCCGTTTCCTCGAAGGTGACTCCGAGGATTTTGATCTGTTGTTTTCTGCCTATCTCTTGTTCGTTCATCTCGAGCCGTATCGAGTTGGCGATTCCTTTCCGATGGTCTCGGGGCCTGGCTACTACCATGTATTGCGTCTCCTCAGGGGACGCTTCCATTCCGAACTCCATTGAGATACTCCAGAACTTGCTCTATGCCGCGTTGCATCGTCCATTCCTGCTCACCTAAGGATCCGCCACGGGTCCAGAGCGTCACGTCGTCAGCGTAGACGGTGAAACCTAGTCCTTCAATTGAACGAAGTCGGGCCGGAAGGCCTGCCATCACCATGTTGAAGAGGACCGGCGATATCACCGCCCCCTGCGGTACTCCTCTGCATTTCGCCGTCAGGGGACCTTTAGTGTCTCCTATTTTCACCTGGAAGTTTCTATTGCGTAGAAAGTCCTCTATGAAATTCAGTGCCTAGCCTCGAATGCCGCATGCATTGGCTCCTCTAGCGACAGCCCAATGAGGGACAGCGTCAAAAGCCTTTCGGATGTCGAGAGCAACGACAAGTCGTGGATCTTGCTTATTCTTGTACCTCTTCGTAGAGAAGTTTGAGGCTGTCATGGGTACCCATTGCCTCCCGGAAGCCCGTCTGTCTGGGATCTAGGCGCTCGTGCTTCTCCAAGTACCACTGAATCCTCCTGAGTACAATCTTCTCCATCGTCTTTCCGACGTTAGATGTCAGGGAAACCGGCCGCAGATTTTCAATTCGATCGAGTGGCTTGCCGGGCTTGGGCATCGGAGTCACCCAGGACAGCTTCCAATCCTCCGGCAGCCTCCCCGATTCCCAGACCTGATTGTATTTGTCCAGGAGTCTTTTCGTGGCTTCTTCCGGAAGATTTCTGAGTGCTTGATAACTGACCCCGTCCGGGCCGGGGGCGCTGTTGGTCTTTGTTGTGAAGAGCGCGTCTATGAGTTCTCCCATGCCAATGCTGATCTTCCATCCCAGCTTCTAGTGGCCTGTCCAAGTCCTCGGCCGTTGCTCTGGGGGTCGTCGGTGCTCCGTCCTGGGGAAAAAAACGTTCACCAGCCTGATTGCCAACTCCTCCTCGCTTATGTTTAGCTTAAGGCGAGGTTCTGTGCAGCATTTCTTTTCCTGCGCTTCCTTCCGTCGAGGCCCCGGTAAGTTCGCCAGGCCTTTCCAAGCCCGGTGCGCTGGTTGAAAGACTCGCCAGTGAGTTCTCCATCTTGTGCGTCCCAGTTCCTTCATGTACCTGTTGGCCTTCGCCGTCGCATGGTTTAGCTTGATTTTGTTCCGTATACGTTTTCTTTTTACCGTATTTCTGGAGCGCTTGTAGCCGGCTAGCCCAGAGATTGAGTAGGTGGTTGTCAGGGGTGGGGGCATCGGGCTTCACCAATATCTCCGTCTTGGCTTCTCGGAGTGCCTTGCGGATGCTCATTTCGACGTCCTTGACCGTCTTCCGCTTCAAGAAGCTCCCTGAAACGGTCCCACTTTACCACCGGTCTCTTCTCCTTATAGCCTGTCCCTTGGCCCTGTCTGAGCTTCATTTCCAGGGGGAAGTGATCGCTGCCGAGGCTATCTTTCCATGGCGTCCATTCAATGTCGAGACATCTCGAGGCCCAAGAGAGGTCCGGGGTAGAGTCCTTTTGCCTCCGCTGCTTGGCTAACCTAGTCTTGACGCGGATGCGTTGAGCAGCTCGAGGCCCACGGTATTCATGGCTTCAAGAATATCTTTGCCCCTCCTCGTGTTGGTCGTATATCCCCAATACCTGTGTGGTGAATTGAAATCTCCTGCTACAATGATGGGATCCCCTTCGGCTAGTTTGATCAGCCCTTTGATCCACTGCATCATCTCCCCGTCTACCGCTTTGGTTCCTGGTTTGAGATAGACAGAGGCCACAGTGAATTTTGGTTCGTCCATGCCTGATTCTCGCGGCAACAACTTCTCTGTCAGTTGAGCAGAGGGCTGTCGTATCCAGTTGGGCTTGTGGTATATGTCGTAGGATACCAACGGCTGCCCAGCCCCTCTTAGTTACAGGGTTCTTCTCCCGAATGCTAGGGGCCGTCTCGATGGTAGGGTTCGTGTAGAAGTTGTAACACGGTAGTGTCATGGTCGGGGTCCTTGTTTCTTGGAGTTAGCAGCACATCGGGCGGGGGCTGCATCTCAAATCGTAATTTGAGTTCCGCACTTCTGGCCGT
>JABSTQ010001437.1:0-29412 GCA_013358835.2 Ixodes persulcatus | reverse complement strand
CCGTTTTTGTTATTTCTTGATATTAATGCATATCATCGACCATTAACTCGCCCATAAGGCTGTTTGCGGACGATTGTGTTTTGTACAGCAGGGTAGACAGTGTTGGTGATTCAGCTTTTTTGCAGTCGGACCTAGATAAAATATCGGATTGGTGCAGGATTTGGGAGTTGGGCTTAAATGTGGAAAAGTGTGTGCAAGTCATTTTTGGGAGGAAACGTAACCCTGTCCCATCATGCTATTTTATTGATGATCATAGATTAAGTAATAACACTGATGTTAAATATTTGGGGATTACTTTGTCAAACACCCTTTCTTTTAATGTTCATGCCACTGAAACTGCTAAGAAAGCCAGCCGCACTTTAAATTTTCTTATTCGAAATTTACGCGGTGCTCCACAGAAACTAAAAGAGACTGCCTATTGCTGTTTAGTAAGACCTACACTGGAATACGCATGTGTTTTGTGGGATCCGCATCAGAAGTACCTTGCAGATAAGTTAGAAAAACTTCAGAACCGTGCGGCGATATTTGTAACAGGAAATTATAATAGAAACAATAGGGTAACAGTGACTAAAAATGCACTTGGTTGGGAAACTTTCTTGTCAAGGCGCAAAGATTTTCGATTGAGGTTCTTGCTCGCAATTTTTAATGATATGACTGGTATTGATAAAAGCAACTACATAAAATTACCTAACTACATTTCTAATCGTGTTGATCATACCAGAAAAATAAGGGAAATTTCTTGTAGAACAGATTATAAGAAGTTTTCATTTTTTCCACGCACAATCGCTCAGTGGAACCTGTTACCAGTCTTTTTTTATTCGTGACGACGTGGGACCATTTATCTCAGGAAATGGTCTTGATTTTTAATGTTTATGTTCAATGTTTATTAGGGCTGGGCGTCGATTAAAAATTTTAACCCGATTAATCGCCACCCTTTAATCGATTAATTAATCGATTAATCGGTCTCGTTCCATTTCATCCATAATAATATTGATTAAAAATAAAAATTGCATCTATATTTTTTTTTTTTTTGCCGAATATGTGTTAAACGACGCAATAATTTTAATTATGAATCAGCTTAGATATACAGTTCAGAACAGTTAAAAAACACTCACATTCAGACATTATTACTTCAGCTCCATGAGGCAAAAATGTTCGTTGATATTCTCCGAGAAGGGCGACCTCCTTTGATTGCTCACAGTAGTCTCTGCTGCGCTAAACGGACACTCGCACGGCGTTGAAGTCGCTGGGACATGTCTAACCTTCTGCACATGTCTGAAGTTACAAATCTCCCCCTTACAGTTTATCTTAAGTTAATACTTCACCTACATTTTTCCCTTCATATAGGTGTGCTCGTCCATGTCTGCATAGTGAAAGCATTTCATTTTTATTTAATTTTGGTTTGTCATAATTTTACCGATTAACCGGTTAAACAAATTAATCGCGATTAAAGCATTAATCGATTAATCGGTAGGTTAATCGATCAATTGCCCAGCCCTAATGTTTATGTATTTTCTTTATTGACAGCCCAGGTTGTATATTTAAGTGTTCTGTTTTTATTTTATTGAGCGTATTTATCCATGGGCTGTACCTGCAATAATGCCGAAGTTTTCGGCGCTGCAGGTTTTTTTCTGTAAATAAAGAAATATCGCTAGCGCTGGTGTGACACCTCCAACGGGATACTTGGCACCAACTTTGAAGGGTTCGACCACTGCTGGGGGTTACGGCAGTCGTGGATAGTCCTCGACGTCGACTGGTTCATATAAGAGCACGTAAACGATGTGGAATTTTAACCGATTGGTTTGTTCATCAGTCAGGGGGAGAGAGTTGGAAATGTCAAAAGAAGGAACGGGGGAAGGAAATGGGGACTCCACCTGAGGCTCTGGGGGATTCGAGATGGTCGTCTAAGTTGGGATTTGTGTAACTAGGTAAATAAATGTATAGTCGAAGTAAAGCAGTGCAAGTTGGCACATCACTCAGCAATGTGCCCACCACCAAGCCCCTAACGATCGAAGCTGAACCTTCCTCCACCAACACCGGGAAGAACAACTATGTTCGAGGCACTTCATCTCGGGGAAGTGTCGGTTGGCTTTTTTGTTTGGGTCAGGCTTGTCAAGTGCGCGTGTGTGGCCAAGATGTTTCTTGGCTGCCTGTAGTCATCAAACTAATTTGCTGCAGCATCTGCACAATGTCGAATCAATAAAAAAAAAGAGCCGAGAAAGAGAATGTGCAACGCGTTAGAATTTTTACAGTGGCAGTTAACAGCAACAGCAACCTTCGAGATTGCTGGGGGGCAAAGAAACGTGTGCTCATGAACGGTGATTTTTTTCTTTCGATGCCGATTTCCCAACGCTCCTGTGGTAAGGCACTTCCATTCCAGTCTCTCGACCTTCTAGTTTGTCACAATGGAACTTTGGCTTCGAATAGGCCGAGCCCGCCATAGTGACATATTAAATCAAAATAATGTCGAACAAAAGCCAATCGTGCCGACACTTACCCGAGACGAAGTGCATATTAAATCAAAATAATGTCGGACAAAAGTCAACCGTGCAGACACTAACCCGAGACGAAGTACCTTGAACATACTCGACTTGCCGAAATCTTCATCAAGGTTTTTTTTCCATTGAGGCGATCGCGAGTCATTTGCGTTGCCTCCACACGGCGAGCAACGCAGCCTTTCGCACCTATTTGTTCGGACTCCGGGAATTCCAAAAACCAGGAGCCTGCAACACCTGCTGCCCTCGGTTTTCTTTTTTGTGAGTGCGACACAGTTTTCGTTCAAGACGTCACCTGAAATAGAGAAAGATTTGCGTAGTATGGCCATCTCGTTGAATGTGGCCGTGCAGATGTTCATGTGCGGCTGTCTGCCATCACGGATACAAATATGGTGATGTACTCAAAGTGCACGGCTCGCTAGTCGCGCGTGATTTTCATTTATTTCGGCTCAGGAGAGACGGGGGTGCAGCAGATAGGCCGAAGGCCCATACCAGGTAGCCTGCAAGACACCAACTAAAAAAAAAGGTGGGGGGGGGGGGGGGGCAGATAAACAATAAACTCAAATAACAACACTCTGCACAGTCGGAAACGGAAATAAAACGCGAACAGCAGGCCGACGGCCCCCAGCGCCACGCTGAAGCCCGGGACCCGCCAAGCTAGGGCCGAACACATCCTACTCGAATGTGCTCGAACCCAGCCCGGCGCGCTCCAAGAGCCAGCGCAGCGCCGGCGGTGCTCCGAGAACCGTCGACCGGCCGCCCGCGCCCCATTCCGATTATGACAGCGACCGGCATTCACAGCTTCAAGTGGGTTATACATCTTACTTATATTTGATGACCCCCCCCCCCCCCCCCCCCGAAAAATATTATTTCCAAAATTCACACAAATCGCAAAAAAAAAAAAAAAAAAGACTAGCCTAGTAATTAAGCAGCTCCAACCACATAAAGCTTTTTTTTTTTTTTTTTTTTTTTACGCGCTTCGCTTGAGGTTATCCACAACAATAAGACGCGCGGGCCGACAAAGAAACCTGGCCAGTACAGATATCGGTACGCAGCGATGCGTGCCGACGCGAAGTGACGCAGACGAAGCAGCGCGTGAAAAACGACGCACGTGCGATAAAATGTTCAGGTCGACCGACGTGTTGGGTGACCGAATCATGCTCTCGCGATTAAAACTCGCAACCCGTCGGACGGTTTGAAGAAAAGCGCGTGGAGAGATGCTCGCCAACGGAAACTAACTGTCCGAATACATTTCTCGAACGCGATTAGGCAAATGAAGGGCAAGGAAACTAACCAAGGAGATGCTTGAACGGAAGCTTAGGACGCAGAGAAAAAAGGCTTACCTTCGAGAAGCACCGAGGAATGAACCAGTTGAGCTGTGCCCACGACCTCCAGGGCTGTTCATTCCTGCTCGCGTGGTGCCTCGCCATTTATTAGTCGCAGATTTCATTCTCGGACGCGGCATATCGGATCAATATGAGTTCTACGTAAAAAATAAAAGACCCACAAAACCGCAACTACTGTGCATTCCGGCGCAAATGAAGTTCAGGGGTTCAGGGTGGCTTGGATTGGCTTGCAAAGGCTTTCTCAAAGTGCATAATAAATGCGGAAATAAAAAAAAAACTTTAAAATAACATTATTAGTAAAACAGTATCAGTAGCGAAACAAAATAATAAAGAGTTTTAACGAACATAAGAAGCCAAAACAAATTTAGTAAAATAAAAGGTTTATTTGCGATACGAAACTTCGCTTAGCTGCTCCCGCTCCGCGAGTACGGCCACCCGACGGCCATCTTGCACGCGGGAAAATCGCCATTCCGCTAGCGTTGCAGAGGCTGGCGGCAGCGTGCTCAGAGACACGTTTTCTACTCGTTCGTCGTCATTCGCCGAAGAAGTTTTTTAAAACCCTGTGTAAGCAGTGAGACTTGCCGTTGGGAATACGTGTATATTTTTTTTGAAAGTGCGATGCCGCAGAAAAAGAAGGAACAACTCGTCAAAAAGTAGTTTCGCCGGTCTCCCGGCGTGATCAAAGCTACCTTGGCACGCCGAAGTGCTGCGTCTCTGTGCCTTCACACGCTTGGATACCGATCGAGAATCAACGCCGTTTGGATGTGTTTTGCGAGTGCAATGTGCGTGAAGTGCAATGTGCGTGTGCGGCTCGCACAAGCGGCTTAGCGCTCGGTGACACACTCGCACACATAGGTACACGCACTCACACACACGCACAGCAAAATATCGTCGCGTTGTTTGTTGTTTTGACGCTTACACTGCGGGTTGAGAGAATCCTCTTTGGAGCTTACCTCAATGGCGCCATGTGGCGCCGTCTGTGTTGCGAGCAGAAAACAGTAGCATAAACATGCCAAAATATTAAAAGAAACAAAATTGAGGTTCAAATTTCAGTCGAGGTTGGGGATTTTAATTGTCTATGAAGCTAGCTTTTTTTTTATTTGTTTGCCAGTTTTATACGCCCCTCTTCGAGTATTGTCGCATATTTGTTTTCTTTTGTTGTATTATTTTCGTTTATTTTTTGTTGGTTTTACTTCGGATATTATTTGCATAAGCATTTTGGAGCTGACTTCGCACCTGTGGTTATTCTCATCATTGATTCGGGAGCCCCTATAAAATTGGGCAGACGCACTTTTGTTAGCCAGGCAAATAAAAATGCGAGAATTCGTCTTATAAATTTTGAGCCATTGTAATTTCAACTGAATGTAAATAATTTACAAAAAAATGAAAGTTTTGTCTGTAAATATGGTTGTATTAGCACGTATGGATGTGGATTGTAGTCTTCCATCAACACTATTAAAATATTCAAATAAGACGAATTGTCGCATTTTTATTTGCCTGGCTAACAAAAGTGCGCCAGCCCAATTTTATTTTAGCGATCTGGCGTCTCCAGGTATATGAACTAACAGTGGCGTACCAACTTGTTTTTGAGTGGGGGGCAAACCAGACCCGACCCCCCCCCCCCTCTTCCCAGGGCCAGGGGGTAGTGCCCTTGGTATCCCTTGGGCGCCGCCGGCCAGTGTTTGCCCTGCCCGGTGGTGGCTGTTTCAGGGGCGGCAAACTTTATGCTTTGCCCCCCCCTCCCCCACTCTGAGAACAGGGGGGGGGGACAAGCACCCCCTTGCCCCCCTCCCCGGTTGGTACGCACATGTGGGCTAATTTGTTTTTATTTAATGAAAATATAAGAATGTAGGATTTTATTATCCCAAACTGTCAAGTTCTCTCATTAATTTAACAAAATTCACAGAAGGAATGTACAATACGTGACATTTATACAACGATGCTTAATGCTCCTCCAACATTGGGGCAAGGAATAAAGAACTGCATTGCATTCTTAACATCTCGTTTGAAGTTATATGGCCCAAATTTGTCGCTCTCAGAATTAAGTAATTTTAGAGTAATTTCATTACTTTTTAAAGTAATTTGTAATTTTAATGAATTACTTTTCACGTAGTAGTAATTGCAATTGTAATTGAACTACTTTTGGAGCAAAGTAATTGTAATTAAATTACATTTTAGAAGTAATTTACCCATGTGTGGTCTGTTTCAATTTGCCGCGGCACACTCGCGCCAGTTGAACCTATAGCGTACATTAGTTGAAGTTTGCTTCACTTGCAGCAGGAATTGGCCAATAGTGCACTGCCTCCGGGGGCGCCAGATTGACAGTAGGATGACTATAAAATGATGATATGCAAATATTGTATGGACACTTGTGAATAAAAAGACGCTAAAAGGTTATTTAGCTATTTTATCGCCATTTTGGCGCCTACCATGCCAGTGCCAAACGTTGATAAAGGGGCGACAAAGTGTCCAAAAAATTCAAGCGAGGGCAATGGAATGACGACAGGGGCGACAGAACGTCGGTCAGATGTCCATAGAATGGCGGTAGCCATTTTCATAGGGGTAGAAAGGTTCCGGATGTACGCGGCGGCGCTGCGGTCGTATAGACTGGAGGATCCGACCGTTTCTGAGCGTTCCCAAGGCCTTCGACGAGCAGGTTCGGCTTGCGGTTTGGCCCTTTGGCGGTATGGCAGCGCGAAGTGGCTCCCGTTCTAAACTAATCTTCACCCCGTGTTTGCTGTCGTTTGTGGCCAATGAAGTGTCATGCCGAATTAGTCTTTAATCGCGCAGCCAATGCAATGCGAGCCGCCCTGGCTGCCCGCTTCGTACAGCCCAGCCAGAACGTGCTTTAGTGGTGCCCTCTCAAGCCGTCGAAACGGAGTGCGGCAGCCGTGAGCGCTCGCTGAGCTCACTACCCCTCCTCTAGTTCACGGCCACTCAAGCAACCGAGGACGTCATGAAGGAGGTCATTTTTTTGCTTTTTTTTGTAATTTTAATTTGCCTATACCTTTTAAAATAAAGCGAAATTCGAGAAAAGAAAAAAATCACGAAGTTACTGCGTTCAGTGCGCTCCGGTTCGGTGCAAATTAAAAACCAGTAAAAAAGCCCTTGCAGGGCCCCTTTAAAGTACATTCCCCAAATTTTGTGTCGGTGAAATCAAGCTCTTCCAAGAACAACGCGCTCGTGTCCTTGGTTTTCACAGGAAGGGTCGAGTCAAACTTTAAACAAAAAAATGCCGTATCGTCATTTGGAAACACACAGCGTCTTTTGAGACGTCATCTTGTCATTTCTCCGAGTGAAATAATGGTGGCTATATGGTCGATACAAGTATGTGCCGTATAAGGTGATTGTGTTAAATAGTTTCTCAGCCCTATTAAAAAAATCTCACTTGTATGAGAAATTTCTGTGTCCAATAAACACATGTGAATTATACAAGATATATAAGAACGTATAAGAACGTATAAAAACCATACAAGAACCGTATAAGAACTACATAAGCTATATCAGAACATATAAGAACCATATAAGAAACGCCTGAAACGTTTCTTATAAGTTTCTTATATGGTTCTTATATGTCCTTTTATATCTTATATAGTTTTGATATAGTTCTGATATGTGCTTCTATACCTTGTATGATTCATACACTCTAAAAAGAGGAGGGTGTAGGCGTTACACCCCTTGTCACATATAGGACACCCCAAAACTTCAGTTGAACGTACAGCGCGCTGACGTCGAACTGACTGCCCCAACTTTTGCGAGAGGGTTGATGACGGTGCGATATAACGTATTCAACAACTAAAGTACGTATCAAAGTCTACAGGAAAAAAACACACAGGTTTCGCAGTTGAGCCTAGAAAACCCCGATAACTTTTTTTGCAGTCAGTCACACTTACATTAACTATTTCAATGAGCTGTACAACTCGGTTATCAAGCGGCTCGTGAAAGTTGGTAGCGTCGGTACAACGTCAGTGCGCTGTAGTCAGAGGCAATTTGACCGGCGACAACGGAGCGAGCGGCCACGGAAAACAATTGCCGTATGCAGCGCTGCGTTCGCTTTTTCGCGCTGGGGAAGAGGCTACGGGAGCAGTCCACGTTTCGCTGCCGGGGGAGGTCGAGTCAAAACAAATGCCCTTCGCGCTAGAATGGCCTTCTATGATATAAGATAAGCTCTTTCTTGCACAATATTTTTCCTGCGTTATCCCATGCTTCCAACACCTGAGTGAAAACTAAGAAACTTAAGCAGCCTTCGCGACTTCGCGATAACTTTTGATAAACCCATCGGCCAGCACTTGACAGGAATTTGACGCTTACTTTTCATGTGTTTGCAAATTTTTTTTTTTTATATTTCTGAAACAAAACAATGAACATGTGGCCGGTAAATGTGGCATAACATTTCCACAGATATGTGAGGAAAAGGTATAAGTTTACTTTTAGTTATATATTTGTTAGACTGAACCGCGAACCGTAAACTGAGATCAAGTTGGAATCATTACGTGCGAAAGAACTGATAGTAATGCCCGACGGCTTTACAAACTCATGCTAAGATATGAGCGCCAGAACGGAAGCAAACCGAGATAGCCTTTCCAAGGGAAGAATAAAAATACTTAAAAAATATAAGTCGGCGTATTTTGCTAACCGCTTCGAAATGCCGCGCCGCATAGCCGGCTCTTTTTCATGTCCCTCTTCCGTCTTAATTCCCCCCCCCCCCCCCCCCCCCCCGCTTCTACAGAGTGGACCAGTCCGCCGAGTCTCGTTCCCAGAACGCCGCGGCGACCGCTGCGCCCCATGCGGCATTTTGCCTGCTCCGTCAGCGTTCACGTTGTCGCAGGTCAAATTGCCTCTGACTGTACATCCAACTGAAGTTTTGGGGTGTCGTATATGTGACAAGGGGTGTAACGCCTACACCCTTTTTTTTTAGTGTGTATGCGTTTATTCGACACAAGAAATTTTTCATACAAATTTCTTTTTCACGAGGGAGCCACCAGTGAAAAGAAAACAACTACTCTTTGTTTGGCCACCTGAGCTCATCCAATATTCGCCGCCATTTCCAAAAAAATCCTATGCACCCCCAATTACCACAGGGGGGGGGGGGAGGGGGGGTATTCAGTACCAGTTAAAAAAGAAAGACACTGTATAGGGAAATGAAATTGGGAATATTGAAGTATTGTGTTAAAAAGTACTTGTGCATTATTTTTAAAGTACGTTGTATTTATAGCATTTTACTTCAAGTACATTGCGCGCGGTGTATTTACTGCTTTACTTCAAGTTCATAACCTCTTAGTTACTTTGTACTTTACTTAAAGTACACTCTAAATGTACTTTACCCAAGACTGCTTCTCCTGCAAAATGTCCTGCTGTCACCTGATGAGAGGTAGTCTATCGCTGTAGGTCAACAGGACACGGACCCAGAGGGGATAGTCCAAGGGGTCCCTTTCGGGTCCCGGTCTTCCCGGGCTGCATGCATTGCCTACTCACACAACACGGCTCACCGATTCCCCGAACTCTGTGCGTTCAGTCGCGGCTCACGCAAAACAAAAATGCCCCCCGTGCACTCCTAAATTCTCAAAAACAAAAATCCACGGGGAGCATAAATCTCAAAGCTCCTGAAAAATCATCGAATAAATGCATATTAAATCTTCCGTCTCAGACCCTTCCAGCCCTTCCCTTCCACTTTCGGATCGAACGATTCGATTACTACGAGACGAGATGGTTCTTCCAAAAGCATAAAAAGACAAATATCCTTTTCCATCGACTTCCTCTCTTTTCCGCAGCCTTTCACCCTCTTCCCTCCCTTGTCGAAAAGGGCTCCGCCGGGCATCGAGGCTCCACGGCTCTGTGTAAAGGCGACGTGTCGATTGGCACTCAGATGAGCCTATCTTCTGTCGTGTACGCGTAGCTGCTGGCAAAGCTCCCTAGCCCCCTGCTTCTCGCGCACTCCATCCCTGTCCCCAACCCTACGTGACGCGCCCACGTGGAGCTTTGGGAGGCAGGCTGAAGCCAGTGAAGTTTTGCTGCAAGTTGAAAACCTCTGGTGTCTGTATTGTCTTCTATGTCGTTCTTTCATTTTCGTAATTTAGGCCTGTTAATGGTATTTGTACTTGTGAATTCGTTCGACACAAATATCGAGTTTTATTGCGGACATGAAAAATATTTAAAACATATATTTCCCTGGTCATTAATTAGGAAGGAGGCCTAGAATAAACAATCTCGGATATTTAAGATTGAATTCTATAACCCCAGGAATTCCAGGTGGCACCCAACGATTATGTAATATAAGTTTATCACTTTAAGAAACAGGTAGGTTGTGTATATAACACGGCCACAAGGTTTAGTCATGCTACGTGCCGAGCTTAGTGAAATAAAACGCAAATATCAAATGTGACATATTTGTTTTGAAGTAACAGAAATAATAGAATGAGACAAACGTAATATATGGAACACATTTATTTGTAGGTCACTGTAGTGTATTGACCACGCGAGCCACTAAGAGATGGCGCCACCTCCCCATCGCGCAATCACAGCTCGCAAGGACTTCCTCTTCTGCCACTGATGAGTGCAGACGTGTTTTTCTCGCATAGGTTTTTTAGGCCGAACAAGCCCAAGCGAAAGACCTTCGCCCGCGTCAGCGGGGTTCGCCCCGAACCTCAGCAGCCTGCAGGACGCGGAAAATGGAACACCCGGTCACCAAGCCGGCCCAGATAGGGTTATCCAAGCTTTTCCGGGGACAGTTCTGAAGACCCAAACAGGCACTCTCCGAGTAGGATTGAAGAACCGAGCCATGACAACGAGCCCTTATCCTACCGGAAGCAGCGGTCCGGGAAACTCCACCCAACCAATAATAGCGGGACATGCTACCGCCACCTTCACGATAGTCCCACAACATGAAGCCCAGCTATACCTGGCATTCAAGAACAACCGGCAGGGGATAGAGGAATACCTCACGAACAAGACAGAGATTGAGGCCTTCCTCAAAAACAAGAGCGCTTTCGAAGAGTACATAGAAAAGAAAGAAGAAAACGACATACTGATGCATACGTCGCAACGTTCCCAGCATGACCTACCGGGAGATAAGATGCTGACAGAGGGCGGCACAACTCCGGTTAGGCCATTGCATACGACAACACCAACCTCCGAGAGTAACGAAGGGGGATGGCAAGGAGTGAAATATCCAAACAAAGATCACGATATCAAGATGGACCGATCTTATTTAAGTAAGCCAGCGAAAGGGAAACCCAGAACTCAAACCATTGTGCTCAAACCAACATGCAAGCAGAGAGTACACACCTTCACCGGAAGAGACATATATTCAGCGATAGAAAAAGCAGGAATTCGAAACAAAGATGGCTACTCGGTTCACATGAACAAAAAGTCTAACACAACAGACATAACTACCAAAAACCCGTTAATCACGAGCAAGCTATTGAGCATCGGCCAAATCGAAAAGGGCCAAAAAAGTTATGAAGTCACACCCTATATGGCAATTTTAAGCAATGAAGTAGGAGGGGTAATCTATACTCTAAGAAAAAAAATGGTCTCAAAGGACCAGACTTGGACGTAGTTCAACTACTCTACTCAAACTACTGTAGTTTCACTACTTTTCCGAGTAACTTTCAATTACAACTTTATTTGGGTAATTAGTAGTTTAATTTAACTACTTTTTTCAGGTAACTTCTACTCAAACTACTAACTACTTTCGAAGTCTAGTGCTAATTTTGCTCATCAGGAAAGTTTGAAAGCAGAAATAAATAAGACGCTGGCAGTTGAAGTGGCATTCCCGAACAAGGGGCCCCCTCACATTCCGTTCTCACGCACTATTACTCGGCAGCCGTAAAACCTGCATCACAGGCGTCTTTGGGCCAAGGTGGTGACGAGCACCTAAAACATAACACCGGCGCGCACGAACGCAGGAGCAGGACGTGATGCTTAACAAGCCTTGGTTGGGTATTAACCTAATCCCGTAATGCACGCAGACACCACGCCTCCAACGGCAACCGTGTTGGTTTGTTTTAATGTTGTCTGCCTTTAGTGAGTCCTGACTGAAGCGGTTTGGGGGTTCCTGGGGAGGCGCCACTGAAATGACCTCGCAGCTGGGCGCCTGTTTCAATGGTCGCCTCGTCGTCAGCGCATACACCTTTTCAAACCGGACTCTCCCGCGGACAAACACAGACACGGATAAGCCGTTCATGTGACACGTTCCCGCTTCCAGCTACAATTGTACGAGCGACGATGCTTTTTCACGTAATCCTTCGCGTCCTTCCGAGCTTCCACACCAGGGAGACCTCCTCTTTGTTTAAAACGATTTGCTTGTCAGGCGTGTCAGGCTCGTCAGGATACCGTCGCCGGCGAAGATTGCGAATCACACTTGGGAGGGCAGCATGCCTCCTGTTGGACCCGGCGTCAGCGGCGAAGGATACTTCGTTTCATCTTCTGTTAAACAAAAACAATTTTTTTTTTTTCGTAGCGTAGCGCTAGCATTGCTTCGAGACGCGCAGTCGTCCGGATGATCTCATCGTCGTGGCGCGAGACTTGAACCCTTGACGGTCAGGTGCACTCGCCCTGCGTACTCCCCGAACGTCGTGGGAATAAAGAGGGGCCAGTCATAACAATCTCCACTTGCCGAAGAAAAAAGAAATAGGAGGAGAGTTTGTTGCAAAAGACCCTCTGGCCGAGGCGAACCTCACATGCTTACGCGACCCTGCACATCCTGTTTCTGAAATTCAACGCTGCCATTCCATCCAGCGCGTCGGTGGAACGTCTTTTTAGCTTGGCTGGGGACGTCTTTAGGTGGAAAAGGGGAAAACTCTTCTACCAAGAACATTGAAAGTCAATTGCTTCTGCGAGCGGATAAACTATTTTGATGAAAACGCAAGCCATAAAGTGACTGCATTTATTTTAGGCTCGCAGAATTTTGTACGGATTAAAACTGCTGTTTATTTTGCTACCACAAAAATATAAAAAAGTAACTTCGAAAGTAACTTCAAAGTAACTCGCTACTTTTTACAGTAGTTAGTAGTTTACTCAATTACTATTACAAAAGCGTAATTTCTACTCTACTCCAATTACTCTTAGCGTCGATACTCAGTAACTTAACTTAACTACCTTTTTTGAGTAATTTGTACATGTCTGCAAAGGACTAACGGCAGCATTTGGTCCTCTGAACTCCCATTTGCTCCCCGAAGAGACCATCTGGTTAGAGCTAGGTACCGTGCGCAAATACTGAGGACTAACTGCACTCGACCGGGACAAACCGAAAGGCGCGCAGGAAAAGGCAGCCGCGGGAGCAAAAGCGCGGGAAAAAAGTAGCGAGAGGCGCGCGGCAGCAAGAGTGCGGGTGCAAAAGACGCGCGGACAAGATGGCGGCGTCTGCTGCATCGCCGATGGCCAGCGTTAGCAACGCACTTACAATCGTAGCATTAAAAATTGCAGGAGGGGCCATGTTTAAGGGTTGGAGCTCACTTTATAACGATCGTAGCCTCAGTTCCAGCACGTCGTGGAAGCCAGCGCTGACACGAGTGCCGCCATTGTTGATGCACTGGCCATGCGGTTTTCGACCGTTGTCCTGGCGTCCTTCCCCCTTTCCTGGTTCGAAACGTGCTTGAAAGCGTTTATATTTCGTTTTTGGTTTAACTGGGATGAAAATAGCCGCGTAGAACGTTTTAAAAACGTTTCCAAAGAAAAAAAGGTTCATTCAGTTTTCTTTTTGTATTCTATAGAACCTGTCTTGTTGTGTTTTTGTTTTTTTCCGCAAGAGACGATGCGGTTGCCACAAAGACGTGCATGCGCAAAGTGGGGCAGTCCATGCGGTGAAGCGAGAAAATGGCGGCTGGGAGCCTATTGGGACGCTGTTTAATAGACTGTCACAAATATTTACTGTGTGTACCGTTACTTCTTAGTAAGAGATACACTCCTTGGAGAGTTTAGCAACAATATTGGAGAACAATATTGGTGCGAAAGCAGCACCTATTTGTAACATCGCTCACCGTTGAGATGGTCACTGACCGAACGACTCCTTTAATTGGATCAGTATAAAAGGCGCATGGGTAGTCTTAGGGTTCGGTGATTGAATTAGCGTGTGGCCAATGAAGGAAAAAATTGAATTAGCGTGTGGCAATGAAGAAAAAAAATTGAATTAGTGTGTCATCGTGTGTGTGTTGTGCGTGTGTCATATGTGTTCTAATTCCTTGTCTATGCTAAAATGTATAATACGTGTGCAAGAATACGTGTGCAAATGTTAAATAAGCGTTGTGCGTATGTGAATGTAATGAGTGCGGAAAAGATCCAAACCAGCGATAACATATTTTTTTACCAATTTTGAATTTGACGTTGACTAGCGCCACCTAGGTGTGTAAGGGCGCAATTTAGTAATAAATGAGGTAAGGGCGCAACGTTTAGTCCCAGTGGCCTAAATGCAAGGTGCAGAAGTTAGTCCTGGGGGTTGAACTTTGTAGGACTAACGGTAGGGAAGCAAAGGTTGCTTCTGTTACCGTTGCTCCCCTAGGGGAGCAATTGTTGTCAACGTATTGCTTCCTTGAGGGAGCAAGTCACGCTCCCTTTTTTCTTAGAGTGCATCTTCATGGAAAAGATGTGAACGAGACACCAGAATCGCTCATGGAGGGGCTAGACTGTCACACTCACAATATAATCGCAGCGAGACCCGTTGGTAAAACCGGGAAGACAATTCTCGTCACCTTTGAATGAAAAGTTATACCGAGGAAAGTACGTTTTTTTTGCGAAGTGCTAAGTGTGGCAGAGTATAGGCCCCGGCCCCTGCTATGTTTTACATGCCTCGAACTCGGGCATACGTCGGACGTGTGCCCCAGCACCACCAAGAAGTGCGACAAATGTGGACACACACATGGGGACATCAATGACTGTGAACTCAAGCCTAAGTGTAACAACTGCGGTGGCCCACACATCGCTACAAGTAATGATTGTCCAAAGCGATAGATTCCGCCTAGAAGGAAACCGACCAGGAGGTTTCCTCCAAACCGACGCTCCGCAGGGAATGCCGACGAGAAGTCTCAGGGTAAAGCAACCAAACAGAGGAACCATGGCCTCTCCTCCCAGACAACGCAGAGAGTTCACCTTTTAGGTGCACCACGGGTACGCCACCGATGGTCTTTGGACGCACCCAAGAGGAGACCCCATCATCCATGAAGCAAACGACGGCTTCCCCCTGGAACCTCCCTGGAGACGTCGATTGGATAAAGTTCAACGAAGCCCGAATGACACGCCTAGAGGCGAAGCACGATGCCATGGAAAGTGTCATTCACGAGATCAAGAGCATGTTGGCTACATCATCAACCGATTCAATAGATAATCATCTTCCTCTATCCACTGCAATTTCTCCAAAGAAACAGAAAAAACGCCTTCCCTGGATCTTTAAATGAAACTGCCGTGGTTTCCGGACCAAGGCAGCCGAATTAAAACTGCGTATAGAGCGTATGAAAGATGATGCACCCGTTGTTATTCTTATTCAAGAGACAGTAGGGACAATGCCCACGATTCCTGGATACTTCACCTTCACCGCATCCCCCATTTCACGATCCAGCAATGAACGCGGTGGCTCTCTGGACACGCCTGGTATGGTCCTCACCCTTGTACAAAAACACATTCCCCAGTCCCAACTAGACACCTCCTGTCTCAACAATGAGGAAAGAAAAATTCTGGGTGTCAGAATTCGGCTAGGAAATAAGATCTCTACATCTACAATGTGTATCTCCGCCCCTATCAGTCAGATTCCGGTGGCTGTACGTGGATCTATGAACTAATGAATAACACAATATAATCAGTCATCCTCGCCGGTGACTTCAACGCACCCCATAACCAATGGGGCTACAAGAAAACCCTTAGTAGGGGGCGCCTCATAGCATCACTCTGCAAGAAGTACAATCTCGAACTTCTCAATGACGTCAACACCCCAACTCGCTTTGGCGCTTTGACACAACAGGATGACACGTCCCCGGATCTGACGTGGGCATCCCCGGACCTCGAAACCCGGTGGAGCGTCTACACGGACCCTATGGGAAGTGATCACGTTCCTCTCTGCATCACACTCTACATTGGCTGCAGCCCACGTAAGGCAATACTTTTCAGCAAATGGGACACCTTCTGTGAAGCACTCTCTACTCTTACCAGCACTGACCTTACCCTGCGCATCCAAGAGGCCATGCGCATGGCACAATCTACATATCAGGTCAAGGAAGACTCCTCATATCCGGACCTTCATCCCCCAAACCTGTGGGCTAGCCGACTCCAGGCACTCCAACAATACCGTAAGAGCAAGCGAAACCAACGACTAAAAATTAAACTCAACCTCGCTACCACCAAAGCAAAACGATACACCCTGGAGCTCGACAGATCCACGTGGCAGACACTGCAATTCATTCAACGAAAGGACAGGACTCAAAAAGGTTTGGCCCACCTGCAAGGGCATGGCCGGGAGAACTAAGAACAAGAACACGGGCAGCAACTTGGCCCTCCATCTGCACCATTACGAGGACGAGTTGGCCGCACTGGCAGCAGAAACATTCTTCCCTCAACCTTCTACTCCATCGCCTTCTGACTGCTACCAGATCCAGATAGAAAATGCGCATCTTCCCGAAGACTCCCTCTTCACTATGGGAGAACTCGTGTTTGCACTGAACAGGTCAAGTGCAATACCCCCCCCCCCCCCCTGCCCAGGGGCAGACAGCATAACTATTACTGCTTTACGGAATCTCCCGGAGGTCGGTATGCAGGATCTGCTGAACTGGTTTAATGACGTGTTGCAAACTGGGCTGCTTCCCAACGACTGGAAGCTCTCGACCGTCATACCCATCCCCAAACCGGGCAAATCGCTTGCTAACATCAGCAACCTGCGTCCCATCCCCTTAACATCTAACCTCTGTAAGGTGATGGAACGTATGGTCCTCACTCGGATCACGTGGCAAGCTCTCTGCCGGTTTCTTTGAACTACGCGAAAGACTGCGCTCCCAGACGGGCAAACTTTGCCTATTACCCACACAGCAGTCCTAACAACAAAAATAATTGTCAACTCAGTTCTTTTTACCACCATACACGTCTTTGTGCGACATGACGCTGTGCGTTGTTCGCTACAACCCACTTACGACGGACCGTGTAAAGTTCTGGAACGAATAGACAATTAGTTGAACTTGGTCAACTCAGATCGAAAAGAGAATGTCACTATCGACCGCCTTAAGCCAGCGTGCCTCTTACGTCGCGACAGCATGGCACCACAAACGAGAAAACCGCCACATTCTGCAGCAACAAGCATTACACCCGCACCAGAAAAAGATAAAACCTGTTCCCGCACTGTACATTTCTACTTCCCACATCGACCACACAAGGGCCCCCAAGGCGTCTTCAACTAAAGCCCCTTGAAGTGTTTGCGATTGCCTTGCTAGTAGCGTCAAATGTACCACACTCTTAGAAAAAAGGGTATCGATAGTCCTCCCTAAGGGGAGGAACGGTCTTGCAACTTACGCTCCTTTAGAAAGGAAGAAACTTTCGTCCCTGAAGCAGGGGAGCAAATAGTTCCTCCGTCGCCAGCATCTCATAATGGCGTCCCTGAATCGAGCAAATCGAGCTCAGTGAGGCTTAACGAGGACGCCACGTCTCTTGTAAAGGACAAGAGCAGCAAATAAAAGCGTAACACGAGCTTTCCGCGAACTGTGTTTATTTTCGAAGCCAGATTCCCCCCGCAGATACAGAAACTTCCGTTTCGAAAGCAGTTATTCAGTCTTCTCGTCGTCAGCACTGCGATGTTAAACGGAGACAACCGATACCCAGTTACTTCGCGCCTTTTACGTCTTACCTTTGCTGTTCCTCGAGCCACAATTCTTTCGTCAACCGCACATCACGGAGGAATGGCAAACCAATCCGCGAAACCAAAAGCCGCTTTCAAAAGAACAAACTCAAAGCCGCTGTTTATCGCGTAGCGAGAAAGAAGGTTAAATCGCTTGCCACCAGATGGCAGGGTCAAGCAGAGTAATCTACATTCACCTCAAGAACATCCATTCGATATGACATGCAGCGCCTGTGGAGAAGACGAAGAGACCACCGAGCATTTGCTGCTCACATGCCAGATGCTCCTGCCAGCGCCCTTCGGGGATTCCCGCATCGAGCAGGCACTCGGCGTCACGAATGAACATGACCACGTGGCCTGTTCTAGGCAAAGACTGGAGGCGTGGTGGAAAGTGTGACGGTGATTAGCGCAGCGAGAAGTCAGCGCGTACCGATTGGACCACCGTGATCGTGTAGCTGTTACCCTCCGCCCACCAGGGGTCATCGACGACAGATGGTGGGTCCTGACGACCTCCCCCCTCCTCTTCCCGTTTTTCTTTCCTTTTTTATTTTGTTAACTTTTTTGGCGTGTCCAACTTCGACTCTCGATTCAAAGAGATTGCGCCGCAGAATACAATACAATACAATACAATACAATTGCAAGTAGCTAGGCTAGGTGGCGCTAGGTACCATCCAATTTATGTTCTACAAAAAAATGTTTATTTTTTCAGGCCACCATTGCACATCGGTACATGTCTACACACATGTAGACACATTACACATACTACAAGCATCAGGTGAACATACATTGAGCGCATACACATACATTCCACAAACAAACATCATTACAGCGGCACACTAATCCCAACACTACACGCGAGCTCGGCGTTTCCGTGTTTTATACTTTGACGTTTTGAACGTACGGAATTTCTCAGTGACTCCCTAAGCAATAAAAATATTCCCAGCATGTTCATTTTTTTCCCAGCAATGTCAAACCTCTGAGAGTATTTTGAATGGCTCAGGGGATGAATCTCTCATTAAAAAGTAAACGTTCGATCATGCCGTAATTATTTGAAAGCAAGCCGCTCCAATGCGGTTCGAAGCCATGAGTTTGTTTCCCCGCACGGCACGTCGTAGCCTGTATTTCTATTGTAGTGTTTGTTTTTCTATTTGTGCTGTTCGCGCAAGGCTGCAATTTCCGTCTTGAATTAGTCTCTGTAGAGCGGATATTCACTCAGCTGAAAGTGATGCTTCACGGGCAGAGAAATCGCTTTTGGATCAACCTTCAAAGCCGCGACTTGCGGCAGGTGTTAAGTGTACGGAGCTACGCCGTGGCGAGCTCGAAAACTTCTAGCGCTCATCTCAGCGCGCCACTTAACCATGAACCGTAGTATATTTAAACAGCACAATAAAGGGTAGCTTTTTTTTTTCGATTTTACCTATTATTCTTTTTAATGCTAAAATTCCACACTGTAAATATACGTACTTTCCGTCATAATTTTGTACTGTTCAGTCCTTTCCCCAGAGCGCATTCGCTCTCGGCGAGGAGACAATTGACAGTCGCATTGGCCACTGTACGATAGGATCTTACTGTTCAGGCCAGCGTTCCAACATGACTATCCGCAAGTCGATCGATTGCACGTGCCTAATCCCTCAAGTGGTATTAAAATTTCTAATCTAAAGCGGAATGTCAACCTGCGACACCCCGCCCCCTCCGATCACGGCCCAACCAGTGGCATCAATGCCCGACAGTTTACGTCATCTCATCTTGTTGTTACACCACTGACACGCGAACACACGGTCACATCGGCGATAATTCCAGTCTTCTGTTCACAAACCACAACAGTGCCATCACGATGCTGCTGCTATGTTTCTGACACGCAGAAATACAGAACCACGTTGATTGCCGGTTGGCACTCGGCATCGGAAAACAGAACCGAAGTCAGCACGCAAAGCACCCAGGCAGCCGGCAGCAAAACCTGCCTGTCTTGGACGCAGTTCCTGCGATTTCCATAACGTCGAAAACGTCGACGCAGTTTCGACGCAGTCCGCGTGGTTCCGCTACTGTAGTTCCGCGTGGGTCCTGCAATCCGCCCTGCGCAATCCGGAAACGGCCATCTTACCCTGTGTACGTAGCGCTGCTGGGACTGCTCCGGAACTTCGCTGTTTCTAGCGGTTTCGTTTCCTCGTTTGATAAAACTTAGTGATAAAAACGTCAATGCAACCGAAATGTTCTGCACGTTTGGACTAGAAGACGGAATTAGAGGCGGCCTTCGCTGCGGCTGAAGTTCAATCAACTCAACATTTATTAAACAACGTGCACGACCTGCTCGAAAAACGAAACCGAAAGAAGAGTCGGGAGGGCGAAAGCTTTCTCCCGTCTGCCTGGAGAAGGAGAAAAATTGACCGCATCTCCACGTGGTGAATGATGTTGCTTGGGGCGAAGCTCTGGTGGTGCTTGTCTGTGTAGACGCCGAGCCGCAGCATGCCGAGCCTTTTCATTCATATCAGTAGGAGAATGTGTGGTTTTCTTCTTTTTATTTTTTTAGGAAGACATTTTTTTCTTCTTTTTCTTTTTTCATAATTTTTTTCATCTTTTTTTTTTTTCCAATTTTTTTTTCGCCCTACACGAGCACGTGAGCATGTGCTCACGTGCTTGTTCATTCATATCAGTAGGAAAATGTGTGGTTTTCTTCTTTTTCTTTTTTTAAGAAGACATAGGATGGCATCTCAGAACCCCCTACTCTTTTTTTTCTTGTTTTTCTTTTTCCATAATTTTTTTCATCTTTTTTTTTTCGATTTGTTTTTGCCCTACACGAGCACGTGAGCATGTGCTCACGTGCTCGTGAGCATGTGATCTCACGAGCAGAAGCACGAGCACCCGACGCCGGCCTACGGCGGACGGCGGACGGCGGACGGACATGGCTAGCCCCTAAGGAGCTTCGCCCCTAAAACGTTTCGCTCCTCCCTGTTTCTCGGGTCCGCTTGGAGGCGCGTCAGTAGAAGGGAGGAAGACCAGCCGCTGCTACCTTTTCCCTCCATTTTTTCTTAGGGTGCAGTGCATGAGACCCGTGTCTCGAGCTTTCTTTGGAAGGAAACAGCGGCACAGCACTCAAATGAGCGGCCCTTGGAAGCGAGTGGCGGCAGAGCACCCGCTACTGGCACGTGTCTTGCGCGTTTCCACCTCGATGGTTGGCGGTACTTGTAAAAACCACCCCTATCAAGGGGCTTTAGTTTTCAACCACTTTGTAAGCTAGGGGAGGAGCCCATGTAGGGATCGGCATTGTTGTAGTTAGTCGGCCACCTATACACCGTTCACCCTTAAAGGGATGCTGAACCGAAATCTGGATTCCACAAAACACGGCTGCAAAAGCGTGCAACGGGATGCTGCAAACACCAAAACATCACTCATACAGCGATATCTCGAACGGATGATCGTGTTTTAAAAAAATAGGAGGCGCATTTGACAGATATGCTTACGTCTTGTTTTTCTGAGAAGGAAGGGGAACGGCCTCGCGTCTTCTCCGCCTTGCCGCCTCGAGAGGGCGAAGCGAAGAGAGGAGGAAACGAGATATCTTCACGTCACGCTCCTCGTCGGCCTCGCTTAATCTCGACCTCGTTTTCCAAAGATACGGCCGCCCATTCGAGTAGTGTTGTAGGGATTGTAGCGTCCCGCCTACAGCTCCTGCACTGTTTTCTGAAATTCCAATTTCGGTTCACCATCCCTTTAAAGGTGACCAGAGGAGGTTTCTCATATCGCCTAAATATGGCGATAACTCACTCTGAGGGCTCTAAGCAACCTAGAAATCCCTAAATCATGACGATACGTGGCCAAATTCCTTATTCAAAAGCAATCAAAGATCGCAGCACAATGATTTCATCTCCGGCGATGGGAGGAGCATGTGCCGAAACCGAGACCACTGCGAGTCAATAGAGCAACCAAAGCATACTCGCGCCTCCGACTGGTAGAACCGCGGAGTGATATCTCGAATGCGCGCGGCTCGTTGCCCATTAGTTGCCCATAGACTTCCTGTATAGGCTCCCTACGGGAGCCAGAGTTGCGCGTTCATCCCCGTAGCGCCGTTTCTCCTGCACAGCATGTTGATCCTGCTTCTCACGTGACTGAATTCGGCGAATAGCGGCGTCGCGCGTTCGAGGCGCGCGGCGCGCTCCAAGGCAGGGGAACGTAAGCCGGGGCGCGTGCAACGTCTACTTTCCTGCACGGAATTTGATCCGGCTCCTCACATGATCGGGTCTCGGTGAATAGCGGCGCGGCGGCACATGGAAAAGATACGCGTAACTCTGACTCCCGTAGGGAGCCTATACAGGAACACAGCCCGGACTACGATTCAACCCAGCGAGCGCGCGCTCCAGTGTTCAAGAGCAGGCGACCAGGCAGATCACTCCCACAAAGGAAAAAAAAACAAAAAAAACACATAGTTCGCTGTTTTTGAGACGAGTATTGCAGTATTATCTTCCTTCGCTGCGAAAAAAAAAAAAACAGTTTTCGACTTTCTTACTTGGTTCTAGCGTCTACAAAAGCATACACATTTTGTAATAACAGCGTTTGCGATCTCAACGAAACGTCCCGTTTTCATTGGTCACATGCCGCTCCTCCCATCGCCAGAGGTAATTTCGATCTTTGATTTCTTATTTTAATAGCGAAATTGGCTACGCATTGTTACGATTTATGGAATAGACTGATCTCACCAGCCCATTTTACTACGCCACCGCTGCCGCAGTGCATCGAGGGAACTTCAGTCTTTCTGCGCGTGCAGCAGCCTTGCTGGAGCGCTGCACGTGTGGAGCTCGAAACGGCGTGCACGAGCCTTCACATGCACGGCCGTCTGCCTCCCGTGAACTAAAGTTATGGCGGCGTCACACATGCGCACGACGCTTAGTGAGATCGGTCTATTCTAGGATGATTAGAGATTGCAGAGTGAGTTATCGCCATATTTAGGAGGTCTAAACCTTCTCGGGGCACCTTTAAGCTGGGACTAGAAGCTCCGCCTTCAGCACGAGCTTGCCCTTGCTATACTCTGTTTCACCTTATGATGTACCGCAGGAAAGGCTACAAGCGCGAGCTCCTTGCTCTGGGGCACATCTCGGCGGCACAAGCTCTCGTGA
The DNA here is from genome assembly GCA_013358835.2 of Ixodes persulcatus. Classification (NCBI taxonomy): domain Eukaryota; kingdom Metazoa; phylum Arthropoda; class Arachnida; order Ixodida; family Ixodidae; genus Ixodes; species Ixodes persulcatus. Next base: position 6,659 of record JABSTQ010001437.1, on the reverse strand, counting down.
CTTAAGAGCGGCTGCCAACGCTATGAGCTCGCGCTTCTAGCCTTCGCTGCGGTACAACATGAGGTGAAACGAAGTGTAACACAAGTGTGAACGCACAGGCACGCGCAACCAAAGCACTGCGGAAGCCAGCAAGCTCGCGCTGGAGGCGGAGCTTTTAGTCTCAGGTTAAAGGGGCCATGAAACGAATTTCGGGTTGGGATGAATGATTTTAAATTGGTACTTTACTAATCGCATATCGTTTAGTTGGCCAAAAGAAAGAGGCTAGAAAGTCAAAAGGCAGCTTTTCGGTACGAACATTTGAAAATATAGCGGACTATTTTGTACCTTCTTGCCTTCGAAAGCTCTCCGCCTTTTCACTATGATACATCCGCGGTTCCAAAAGCGCGTCACCGGCGCCAAACTGACGTCAGCAGAGCCCAGCTCACGCATTGGACACGAGAACTGCGTCACTCGGACGTAGGCGCTCGTCAACAATCAATCCGTCGACGAATATTTGGATTCGCGTTCGTGGCCAATGAGTGCCCTGACGGAACTTATTGTCACTGGGGAATGACAAGTTCTATGGTGTGCATAAAAAGCACGGTGGAACCTAGGAGTCATCGCACCGGTGCCGAAGGAATGTCACGACCACGTGATTTCACAATTCGCATTTGAGTTGAGGATTAAAGCTAAGGAGGAAGAAGTAGGAAAATCGTTTCATGACCCCTTTAAGGATGAACGGTGTATATAGACCATTCTAAAAAAGAGCGTGTGGCCGGTGCCATTTTGAGTGTTTGTGCGTATGGCGCGTTCTTTGCTCGCTTTCCGAAGCGACGAACACGCACGTGCTGGGCTGTGAAAATCACACGCTGGACTGTGATTTTGTAAACATTGGAAAGGTCTATACTCTGTTCCATAATTCTCAAAGCTATACACGATTGCAAACAGGGCGTCTGGCCGCCGCCATGTTCCTGCTCGTGTAAAGAAGCACGTGCAATTGCACGCCTGCCAAAGTCACCTTCACGCGCATGCTGCACGTGCTTGCACCCATGGGGCACCAGTCGGGAATCCATGTCTGCAAACATGTATAAGGAGTATTCACTGGGCGCCCTATTTGTGGGTGATGCCTAGAGCGCATGCTCTGAACGAGCCTACATTAATAGGCTGCTAAGACCGGCAATCTTGAGGGTGCAAAATGCACGTTACAAAAGAACTGTGGAAGCTCGCCATCAGCTCGCGCTCAGCAGTCGTGCACACAGCTATGGCCGCCAGTGAATACTTCCTATAGGGAGTATTCACTGGCGGCCATAGCTGTGTGCTCGGCTGCGGAGCGCGTGCTGAACGCGAGCTTCCACAGTTCTTTCGCCACGTGCATTCCGCACCACCAAGATTGCCGGTCTTGGCAGCCTATTAATGCGAGCTCGTTCTGAGCATGCGCTCTAAACAGTGACCTCAAATATGGCGGCCAGTGAATACCTCCTATACAGGCGCGAGCGCGTGGCTTCATTTATGGTTTTGGTTGCGCGAGATCACATGCACATGATCAACGAGATCAAGCCCCATGCTCGCGCCAGTAGCTTTGACAGCGTTGCACACTAAGTATGCAACAGAGTATATAGTCATTTCTGCCTCGCAGCGTGAGCATGCATGACCCGCGAGCGAATGATCCACGAGCTGCGCGACTCGAGCTACAGAACGAACACGGTGAGCTCAATGCAGATGCTGTGTCACTGTAGCTAAATATATCTCGGCGTTGGTCGGACTGGGTCACATCATTATGACTCCCGTAAATATGTAAATAAATAGTTCCTGATTTGGAACCAAGACCACGACGACTCCATGTACGTCTGGAGCACGCACAGTGTGAATCACGCAACGCTAACGCAAGCCCACAGTGCTTGCGTTTTCTCCTATGCGCAGTACTAAATCTCTGTAGTATTACATCTCAATAGGCCATATGCGAAATCCTTGACAGCTATCATCATCATGCCATTAGGAGCCGCCATATTGGGGGGTTTATCACATCTTCCAGTTGTGGACGAGGCACATCTGCATTTAACTCGGTTTTCATGATATTAGGGCAGTTTATTTGTACACTCTATGGGTTGCTGGTTAGTTTCGGATCAAAGAAGAAAAGAAAGACGGCCGCCAAATTCAGGAAAAGGAATTGTCAGCAACGAGGTCGCAAGACTCGTCACTCAAGCAGTGAACTGGGCCATCTAGGTCAATGAACGGTATTTCTCGAAGACGTCCTGTGAAGGGTTCGTACTGGACTTGCAGCAGGTGATCATATTTTAGTTCTACGACTTAAACTTTGCCGGGACTATTGTTTTTCGAGCGAAATCGTCGGTACGGGAACCCCCCAATATGGAGGAAATCTGATCATTGATCATGAATACACTAGATGGCGCTTCTTTTTGCATATGGTCTATTGGCCTTTTACCACCATGCAGAAGAGGCATAGAATGGTTTTGTTCAATCAATCAATAAATCAGTCAGTCAGTCCATCAGTCAATCAACCTTTCGACCAATCGATCGATCGAGCAATCAATCAATCACTCAATTTTATTTTCTTTCGCAGAAAAATATGATACAGAAAGATGGTAGCTGGGGCAATAGACCGATCTCACCAAGCGTTCGGCGCATGCGCGAGGCCGCCATAACTTTAGTTCACAGGAGGCAATCGGCAGTTCACGAGACTGTTCCTGCCTGCACGCGCAGAGCTCCAGTGAGGTTGTCGCACGCGCAGAAAGACTAAAGGCCGGTTCAGACACTTGCGTTTAAGTGCGTTTGACTGCGTTGCGTCGAGAACCGAAAGTGAGTCACCGGCACATCTGTGCTTCGTATGAAGCTTGGAATCCAATTCAAGGAATCATCTTGGCACGCGATATAAGCAGCAGGGATGTCCTGGTTTCTCGCAGCCGCAACGCAGTCGAACGCAGTCAAACGCAACTGTCTGAACCAGGCTAAAGGTACATTTATACTCCAACGTAACGTCGTCGGGCGCCGCGTAGCGCAGCGCGCGCAGGTACTTATTGGTTGCAGATATCGAGTTCCTGGTTGCCGGCCAATAAAAGGCGCGCGTTCTGCGCTACGCTGCGTTCAGCGCGCTCAACGTCGGAGTATAAACAGCCCTTTAAAGTTCCCTCGATGCATAGCGGCGGCGGTGGCGTAGTCAAACTGGCTGGTGAGATCGGGAGTTTTAGTAGATCGTGTTTTCAGGCCACGCTTTCCTAGCGGGAGCTCGCGCTGCCACTTGGATGCATGCTCTGAAGCGCGCTCCCGTTGCCGTAGCGGGCCTTGAAAAACGATCTACTAAAACTCCCCAATAAGCTGCCACAAGTGCAGCTTGACAATGCCCCGGCTCTATAAGACCTAAGACATCTTGGAACTGGGGCCGGAATTCGCATTTTTGGGGACGGACATACACTCCATTGCCTAACATTGTGATCACTTGGATTTGATTATCTTTCCTAGTGAAGTGGCAAAGCAACGCACTTAAAGCGGCTGTGCAACCAGTGGCGTGACTGGCGTCATTAAAGTCAGCAGCACCCGGGCCGGTGGCCCGCCGCGACATCCACTCCCCTTTCACTGCCCGTTGCACCTTCTTGTGACGCTACTGCGCGCAACAAAGTTTGGACTTCGGTCAGATAATGGGCCTTTTTCCGTTTTCCCTTTTGGCCACGATCGTGGCGTGCCCTCGCGGGAATCGCTGGAAACACTTTTGGGGGCTTCGGGACCGTCGCTCCGTCGTCCCTCCAGTGTTTGACGTATCTCTCGGTCCGTGTGCTTAGGTGTGTTCTCTTGCTCCATCTTTCGCCATTCTGAACGGGTCTTATGCTTTGAGTGCATATTTTCTTCGAAATGGTTGAGGACGACCCTGGAGAGTTAACGAAAGCCACTGTCTACGATGCGGACAACTTCGTTCGTCTTTATACCTTCAAATATAGATAGACCGGCAACGCCACATCGGTTACTACCGTCGACTCGGATTCACTCAATCGTCACCGCGGTGTCGCGTCGTGCAGAGAACTGAAAAATGGGTCGGCTTTCAAGGCAGAGCGTTATGCAAGTAAAGTAATGGTGACCACTTTCGACCCCGACCCAAATATCCAAATTGTGAGGAGCTTGTAGACTACATTTATTAGGCCAGGCCAAGACAAACAGCTGACTTCAATATCCTTGAGCGCCTAAGTTTTTCAAGCTTATTGCGTTCCGTCACTTCGCCGTCCTTTTGTACCGCGCGAGCGCACGGGGCATCGCCGTAACCGGGACCGTGTAAACAAACTTAGAAGGGGTGAAATCCGGGTGGTCTTGATATCGGGGGGCTCGCCTGCGCCGTCAAAAAGTAAGGAACTTTATGTTTGAAACAATCCCTCTTCGAATTCAGGGTGTTTACGAACCTCAGACGAAGTGGGCCTGCAAACTGGGAATTCACGGTTGGTCGCCAAGGTGTTCCGTCAAGGTTCTGTCGCCGTAGGGCTTGAATCTTTCGCACGCTTTCTTGCAAGATCTGAATGTGTTATCGCACGACTGAAGAACGGAAAAGTTTATCCAGTTTTTCGTTACTTGAGTACAAGATACGGCATGATTACATTACACAACCTCTCGTGCACCCTTACGGCCTTTTAGTTAAAATCAGAATGTTCCGTGGTCACGTTGAGGACCCGGCCACCTGACAGGGGGATTTGCGTCATAGTCTTCAGGAACGGGGGCTTACAAAAAGGGTGTGGTGTTTGACATCGAGTGCTTTCGTGCACCACCCGCAAAAGCTACGGGAACTCTATAAAATCTTGCATGTGACCGATTTTTGCTGCTATTTGTGAAACGTACAGCTACGCAGTGGTGAGGCATGATGACTATGAAGCCAAGCCGCGGGAATTGCGGAGGGAATCAAGCCGAACCAGCACTGTCTGAGCGACTGAGCGGACGAAAGATCCCCCCAAAACGGCGTTTCTTCCTTTTCTCTCAGAGTTGACGCCTGTACCCAACGATCTGTGAAAAAGGTCAATTGTGGTAGTTGTTCCCTATCACGTGCGGATAAAAGTAAAAAATGAAAGCCGTTTACAACTCCCTGTAACGCCGAATTCGAGCGCAGCTCTTGAGGAGGAGGAGGGAAGGGTACGGGGGAGGGGGGGGGTCGCGTGACCTGGGGGTCACGTGACGATGACGTCATCAGTGACGTCACTGATGACGTCATCAGTGACGATGACGATGCGGATACCGATGACGTCATCAATCACGTCACTGATGACGAAATCGGTGACGTCACTGATGACGTCATCAGTGATGATGACGATGACGATGCGGATGCCGATGACGTCATCAGTGACGCCACGTGTCCCATAATGCACCGCGCGGTTACGCCGACGCCGACGGCGACGCTGACGCCGACGCCGAAGCCGACGGCGACGCCGCTCAAGCCGGAAACGGGCGCCTAAGAGCTGCGCTCTAACAGAAATTTCTACAGCGCGAATAGCTTTTTTTTTCTTTTAATTGTCATACAATTGACGTTTTTGGCAGCTCCATACCACTCTCAAGTCGTGCACCGTCTGTCGCGTCACGTGCGCAGTGACGCGCAATGAAGAACAGTGTCACAAACATCTGCTTTTCTTTATATTTGTTCGTCTTTCTTCGTGGCGGTGAAGTATCCGGCTGCCTCGCAGCCTCTCCTCACGCTCGCAGAGAGGGCCAACTCAAGCTTCGCGAATATCATATTACGCTCCCTACACCTTGTACCAGCGCTCACGTCGGCGAGGCAGCCGAGGTCTGGTGCGCCGTTAGTGGGCGCGGTTAATGTGCGCGAAGAATTAGCCAGGGGTGGCCATGCTACGGGCAGCTCCTTTGTGTTGGTGGGGCTCACCGCGGTAGCGATCGTTGGTTTTCGGCGCGTGAGAAGAACTCGGAAGGCCGCAACTGGGGCATCGCGGTGACGCCTCAGGTCTCCGAGTGTGTGTACTCGTGGGGGTGTGTTCGCCGAGAGGCATCTGCACAAAACCCCCAAGCACGCACGAACTTTCCGGCTCCGGCCGGCGACGCAAGAGGCCACGTGACCCCCCCCCCCCCCCCCCCCCCCACCTTCCTGGAGTCAGTTTTGGGCCTCTCACCTGTATTTTGTTTTTATAATAACTGTTAATTGGCGAGAATATGTTAAATTTATTGCTTTCTAGGGATTTGGCATAACCGTATTTTACTTTTATATACATTTTGTTCACACGTCTGTGTTTTCGGGAGGCACTCACTTGATCGAATGATGTTTTAGCAAACGCCGACGTTTAAGCGAACGCCGACGTTTCACCGAATGGCACTTTAGTGAATAGTCGGCCGCCGCGAAGCGGCGTTAACGGGTGAGTGAAGTGGGTTAACATTTTTGTAATGAGCCGCCGCAGACTACCGCCGCGAAGCGTCGTAAGCCCAGCGCGGGGGGGGGGGGGGGGGGGGGGGGGGAGGGGGGCGGGGGTTAACAAGCGCCGCCGTTATTCGCTAGAACGTCGATTCGCTAAAACGTCGCTGTTCGCTAAAATGTCATTCGCTCATGTGGTATGGACCCATTAGTTTTAATTTCCGCGAGCCTGTGACAAACGGATAATCCGGTGGGTTCTTTTTCAAAGCCTCCAGAGCGCGCTGTTTCAGCTTGCGATTGATATGGCAACCTTGAATTTTTGTCTGAGCCTGGTCTG
>JABSTQ010001436.1:0-23487 GCA_013358835.2 Ixodes persulcatus | reverse complement strand
ACTATAGTTTGTTTCACATTCCGAAGGAGAGAAGCTGGAGCTACGAGCACAAGCATGTTATCCTGAACAGAGCTTGCACTGCACAAGCGTGCATGCTTTGCAGGGATGCCGAAAGCTTGAAGCTTGCCCTTCCTTGTAGCTCCCAAAGTGAGGCGGAGTACAGACAGGAGATAACTTGCTCGCCTCAACGCCTTCCACGCAGGCACGAGAACAAGTGTACTGGCACCTGGAGTCAAGCTTGCAGCGCCTGCATGCCCTGAACGAATGCAGCACAACATACCTCGAGATCCTGCAGAGTCTTGGGCACGAGCTGGACCATGTGCTCAATGGCAACGACACCACTGGCCTCATGTTTAGCCTCGAGGCGACTGCGGCAGCACGAAGGCCCCGGGAACGCCAAATCCAGGTGCAGCCTACGAGCCTTGCCCGCAATAGGCCAGGGTTGGTGAGGGGCTCGAAAAGGGTGCCAGTCGGATGCCCACCAAGTGACCAGCCTGTCAAGAGGCCAAGAAAGAGGCCCCATTCCCTGCAGAGGAGCGTGCAGGACAATGTGCCTAGTGTGAGACTGCACTAAAGGCCTCAACAGCTGGCAGCCTTCTTGGGACCCATGTCAGGTAGGTCTCACTCAGTTGCAGACCCAAGCCTGGAAACACTGATGTGTTAACGTCGACTGAGCTCATAGATGAGTGGCAGTCTGCAACCACGAGCACCTTGTTTGCCTGCAGGGTTACAGCATCAACATTGGTCGAGCGGTCAGCTCGAGGGACAGGACCGAGGCGCACAACCCTTCGAAGGCGCTGCTGACGGGGATCGGCGGCCGAGCGTGTTAGTGCACCACAGCTCGGAGCACATTCAGCAGGAAGCTTGGACTGCAGAATCCAGGCATTCGAGGTCCTATCGCCATCTCTGCTCGCTTCAATCTGGATGAACATCGTACTGGCGTGCAGTCATGTATCACTACTGCGTGATGCACGTCAAAGGAATGGTGCAACAATTTTAGTGTTGAAAGAATTGGCAGTTTGTATTTTCTATATTGTTTATCCATGCTCAAGTGACCAAAACGTGTCACCTTGCCCCGAAAAACTGCTATTCCGGTGCGTAATAGCAAAGAAAAGGAAATATTTGCCGATCTGCAGCCGCTGTGGTGGTTAATGGAACTGATGTGCGACATACTCTGTGGGATATGCGGAAGTGAACATAACCTGTCCCCCTCCACTGCTACGCTCGCCGTCACCCCCGTGGCAAACCATCTTTTGTGTCGATAGCTCGCCGCGACCTTCGATGACGCTAATCCTTGAAAAGTTGATAATCGCAGAGAAAGTGGCTGGGGTTTCTGAAGAGAGAACCCAGGGGGATACAACGTCGTCGCCCAGAGTGCGTCACTATAAAGGCGACGTGGAGAGTTGAGAGGCACTTTGACCTTCGATTTGTTTTTGTTTTTTATATAAAAATTAGCGCTCGCAAGAAAAAATTTTTTGTTCTTCGTTCCATGGGTGACACAGATTATTTTCTTCAGTTGATTGGCCAAAGTTTTAAAATTGTTGCACCGCTCCTTTAAAAATCCCAGGCCGGCAGTCACACTGCAGCTGGCTAAATTTCTCATCTACGGTGTAAACCAGTGTCGCCAAACTCAAAAGGCAGACCGACCTTACACTTCGTAAACACGGACGTGAAATTTGGTGTCGGGCACTGCTGGCATCCTTTGTCTTGCCCAAGGACGGTGTCCGTGGTGGTCAGCGATCTTAGTGTAGCTGGGTCAGTGTTGGCAACCGTTCCCCGTAAAGCAGTCCTTGTTAAGGACATGAACAACAGCTTCACTCTGGTCAGTCTACAACGACGAAACGAGTCATCTGTGAGAAGAGTGTGGGTTTCCACGGTAAGTTATTCTTTTCCTAGTGTGCCACTGCGAAAAGCCCTCTTTGTGTCGCGACTTGGCTCAGGTTGCCTCTCCGGTTGGACTCTTTTGGTGTACGTTACTTGTACCCTAAGATTTCTTATCTGACGCGGGAGTCTGCTAGCCTCCCATGCATTATGCTTTATTTTGAAGTCTCATTTATTTAAGACCTGACTGCATCTTCCAACACATTTCAAATCGGAGACGTGTCGAAGAGATTGATTCACTTATGCATACTAGGGTTAAATGCGTTTCATTAATGAGTTTCGGTTGAGAGACGGGGAAGCGAACTGGAATCTGCGACGTTTGCCGAGAAAGTCTGATCTATTTCCAAAAGTCATCCATCCACCAGGAGCGTGACAATAATCGACGATGGGTCCCCTTGAGCGACGCTGCTCATTGCAAAGGCTTCTATGTGTCCCGCCTTGCTTAACTGTGAACTGATGGGTACGACTTGACGAGCGTTGCTGTAACTTTCGTTGAACTCTTTGCTGAAAACGCGCTTCTTCCAAGTGTCCCTTGTGGAAAAAATTGCATGTGGCTTTAGCGAGCTTGCATTCATCAGGTGAACACATACCTGCACAAAGAATACAGGGTTTCTTTGATGATTTCGCCCCCTTACTTGTGGTTGCAGTGGAACTGGGCACTTTACCTTGCTTCCGCATCTGGAGTTGCTGGCTGGCGGCCGACTCTGTTTTCAATGCGGGAGTGTAGGCGCAGTCGAAAGTGATGTTCCGTGGCACTAGTAAATATTGAAGGTGGAAATCCTTGATGCCACAAATGAATCGGACCCTCAGCATCACTTCGAGGAGTAGCACAGCGGAGAATTCTCTCGCTGGGGCTTGCGGGACCTGTCGAGTCTCTTGTGAACTGGCATGTGACACAAGCATGGCTGTCGTGGCTGTTGCCGGAGAGGGTGCGGTCGGTGTGGCCGTCACTGTACCGAAGTAGCAGTCAGCAGTGATTTTTTGCGGTGCGGCAACATACTCCGAGACGGAGCCCATCGTAGTTTGGTTTGTTCCGTTAATGGAATTTGAACCGACTAAGCATTTTTGCTGGCTTGGGGTCGTGGTGTTCGTTGAGGCGCCTGATGATCTCCTCAAACTCAACCTCCGAAAGCTTTTTGGGTGCGAGCAGGGCTTGTACGGTGTCGTAGGTTTATTCGTGCAAAACGCCAGGAAGACGGCTTGCTACTTTGCGGAGCTTGTGATGTTCTTAGCCTCAAAGTAGGATTCGAGGCATTCCAACTACTAACTTCAGTTTCCACCAGGAGACAGCTTTATAATTCATCCGTGATGAGCGGAGTCCTCCATCCTCAGTGGTCCAGAAACTTCCTTGTCATTAATTGAACGCATACTGGGGTGAAATGCGTTTCATTAATGAATTTCGGGTAAAACAACGGTGCAGTGAACAGGATGCTGCGACGTTTATTGAGAGAGTCTGATCTATGTTCGTGGCTTCCTGGCGCTGACAATACTTGATCCGAGCGAGGGGGGGCCGTGGGAGCGACGTCACTTGGGCCCTGCACGGTGTTCTTATAAGTGTTGCCGCGGAGTGTAACGTTCACACTGCAGGGGTGGAACGGCTGCGCCATTTGCGCCATTTTGCGCCCGACGCATTTGTCTGCGCCATCCTGCGCCATTTTGCGGAAACTGCGCCACAGCCAATACCTCGCGCCATTGTGCTCCAAATTGCACAACGTGCGCCAAAAAAATTATATTTTGTCTTGGTTTCGGTTTTTATCGACTTGATTGGCAACAATGAGCGTGTTTGGCTTGGTCGGCCTTGCAATTTTTCGTTCCGTTTATTTTCCCTGTGTATCCCGAGTCGGAAGCGCGCGAAAAACTCGGGAGTCGGATTCCAAGCGCTGCATCACCTGCGACTGGATTCTTATTCTTCAACCATAAGCGGTTCAGCAAGTCGGCCGAGGTAAGGTCAGATTGCGTGAGGCTCTGCGGCCCGGGTTCCGGACGTCAACCAGTTAAAAACACATTAGCAAAAGATTCCTTTTAGTGCTTCATCATTACAAGTTGGAACCGCATTCCTGCAAGATAAATCGTGATTTGATTGAACTGAAATGCGGTCCGATCCAAAACCTTGCCGGCCAGCAGCTCTCACCCGAGCGGTAGATCTTCTCGGCGTACTTTATAATCTTGCTGCGGCTGATCGCTTCGAATACGACAACTCCGTTTATCGTAGTCTGCTGCTTCGATATTGAGTTGTACAATAGGATAAACTCAAAATTTGTTGCCCTCTTCCTCCGCGCAATTGCACGTACGTTGCTTACACACGTCATGTGGTTCACACATATAATAACTATGCCAAGCACGTTGGGGTTGTGCTATAAGCAGTGCTGGTTTACATTTTGAGCAGCTGAAAGCCACTCAGAAAATATCGAGGAAACTATCTTCAGAAAGATATGGTACTTGCTTTTTGGTTCTCCCTAAGGCCAAGTTTTCGCATCTGTTACACTGTTATCCCATCTATACCTAGGTTCCGAACCACTCATGTTCATCTGTGCTGCTAAGCACATTTGAAATTTCTCCCGTGCTTGTCTACGACGCAGGCTGAAGTGCAGTGAAATCTGATCTGAGCTTATCCTAGCCTGCTCCAGAATGTAGTTTTAGCTGCTCCCAACCTGCTCCAAAACAGCTGTTTCAGCTGCTCCCGTGGCTGCTCCCAAGTACATTTCATGAGTTCCACCCCTGCACTGTTTACAATTGGCACCTGCAATGAAGGTTTTAAAGTTTGATCAGTTGACTCGGCGTGCAGAGCCAAAGACACTTAGAGTTGTGAGATATGCTGTCAGTGCGTTGATGCGTCACCGTGATCTAAAGGTGGCTCATTCAGAGTGGGTTCGAAACTACAATAGCACGTCCTGGATGCCCAGTTCCCAGTGGTGCTGGCTTGATTGACAGCTTTCTGGCTCCTTGTCAACCCCAGTGTCACACGTGGTCGCATACCAAGCCCTTCTATAGCGTTACGGAGAAAGTTTGTGACCAAGAGCGTATTAAAGGACTGTGCTACAAGTTAAGTCAACATTTGCTCTGCTGTTGGCAGTGGGTACGACGTGTGTTTCAAGACTGGATTAATGATGCGTTTATAACCTACACATAGCCATGTCACGCCGTTTCACATTTCCCACGAGTACAACTGGCGTAGACCATGCAGAGTTCTGCACCGGGGGCAAAATTTCTTGTTGCACGAGTTGCGTGATGCTGTAGTACACTTTTGGCTCATGTGCCAAAGGAACAAGTCGAGGCTTGTGATACTTGGGTTTGAAGTTTAGATTTAGTGCGAAAGTGTATGTGGGTCCGCCAAGTCCTTACTCGAAGACCCTTGGAAATTCTTTTGGCAGTCCTTGAGTCTGTGGGAGTGACTCGGTTAATTGAAGGAAGTTCGTCCTTTCTCAAGCCTCGACAAAAAGTGTTTCAATTTGTCATTTTCTTGAACCCCCCCACTCTGTCTCTCTCTCTCTCTCTCTCTCTCTCTCTCGCTTTCTGAATGTGCAATAGACCTTTCCGGAAAATCCGAAGAGCCCCACAATCTGAATTGTGGGGCTCTTCGGATGTACGCTCGTGCCGGCTCGAAAGCTTCGCATATCGTAGTAGTAGCCCGTTTCACTCTTTCTTATCATTAGGAGCTCAGAACATGGTAAACATTAAGTGAGTGGTAAAAAAAAAGGTCATCACACCCTCTGTTTTGCTCTCCTTCTGCCCCCTCGGCGTTCTGAAATCGCAAACTGTTAAACAAACGTGAACTTCGTCTTCGCTTCTTGAATAACTCCTCGTGCCATACATCTGAACGTCGCAGTGCATAAAGTAGACGCTGGGGGCACCACATATTTCTGGAAAGGTCTGTTGCTCACGCATCACGTAGCTTATCGAACACTTCAAACCAGTTCCTTTCAAGCAGGCTTGCTCCACGTCTTTTCACGATCAGCAACGGTGGCTCACGCTCCTTTCCCTTGAACTGCGTGGAACTATTGACACTTCCCAGAACCTCCAACTTACGTTGTGAATATGTCCGGAAAGCAGTTCAGGTTTAAGTCAATGCTGCCGTTCCAAGACGACACATTTTCTTTAGAACAATTGCGGACCAAGCATCACTATCTATGCAGATGGGAATTTCATTTACTTGAAATTCAACGATTTCTGCCCCGGTTCAGTGATTCCAGACGATGACTGGATCCCGCTTCCGGAGCGTGGTGCTGGGATTTGGCCAACTACTGACAGCATGCATGTATGATATGTCCCTTTCCACCACAGAAATGGCATGTTAGAAATTATAGCTACTTGTGTCTTGCGCAACATTTTCTAGCTGTACTCGGAGATGTCTTCCCTGCGCCAGGGTTGTGGCTTGGCATTGATGAACCGTTTCATGCCTTGTGTGGGTCGTGTTTGTCAATTTGGCGAACCTCCGCCGTCTCTGGAGCCCGGAAGTGTGAGGTTTCTCATTTGTAGCATACTCCGCAGCAATCACAAGTTGTTGAGCCCTAGTGAAAGTGAGATTTGGCGTGGCGAGAAGGTGTCCCTGAATGGCTTCCTCGCATACCCCACAAACTAACCGGTCACAAATCTTGTACGAAAATTGTGTCTACTCGCAGTGCTAAGCGACACGACGCAGCACAGCAATGTAGTCGGGCACAGACTCCCCGGAAGCACTTGTCGAGTGTGAACCGGTGACCAGTTACCAATGTCCTTAGCCCTAAGTTTCTTCAAAAGCGGAGAAAACAAAGAGATTGAAATAGGGGCGTACACGGAGGGTTCACATGTGCGGCAGAAGACTGCACGCTTCATGTCGTCGTCCACGAACTCGTCAGCCAGCAAGTAGAATTAAAGTCCAGCTGTTCTCTAATCTGTTTTCATTCTTCTGGTGTTAATGCTGGGTACCTCCCCTGCTGTTTATGCTCAGTGCCACATGTTATGTACAAAAGCAGAGGTTACATCCATTCAAACTGTCTAGATTAATGAAAGGAAGAACACTGCTGCTCATTCAAACAGATACAATCGAACGTCTGCTCCGTGTCCAGAATTGTTGGGTGCAATTTTGAATCCGACACGAGCTTTTCAATCTGATTATTTTTCAGCCGTGTCAGTTTCGGGCTCTATTTCACATTTTTTCACATGCACACAAGTGTGATGTGAAATTCCAACATGGCACAAATTAAGTAAGAACAGAAGAGGCTTATTCATGGTTTACAATTGGTGTTTACAGCGGAAGGTGTCGCAAGTTAAGGCTCTTTCACTCACCCGCAACTGCTTACGAAAGGAATGGCTTGAAACCGATTTTAAGTCTCTTGTGACTGACTGGTCGGCCACTCTGGTCATAAGCTGTTGCAAGTGTGTGAAGCCGCTTTTACGTGAATAAGCTATAGTAGCTTCCAAAGTAACAACAACTTTCATGTGCCTTATACGTCTGAGGCGACATGCCCGTCTGCTCTACCCTAGTTCTCGAGAGAAACTATTATTTCCATTCGGCAACTTGTTTTAATGTTTATGTAAACTGTTGCTTTTCAGTGTGAACTTGCCATTTTGCTTTACAGCTCCTAGCCATATCGTTCCCATGTCTTCACTTTGTTGATTTTTGCTTGCATCTGCATCATATAAAGGCCTCGGTTGTTTCGAAGGGACTGAGGAAATAGCATTCTTTCAAACCAGCACTCCATTGCAACGATATATTTAATGTGGTGAAATAAAAACTTCTCGAGTTCAAAGTATGCACTCGTTTTTTCTCTTCATAGTTCTAGGCATCCCTATCGTCATACGAGTGTTTCTGACGGTACTAAACTAATCTCTTTACCACTTCCCCCAATTTGCGGTTCAAGCGTCGAGCAGCTGTAGATATAGCCGCATTTATTTTGGGTCGGGAGAGCCGCGGCACCGCTTGAAGGCAAGCACGAAGATCTGCGTCGCCGCGAGTAACGGTGATGCGATGACAACATACAGGCGAAATAAAAATGCTGGCAATACTTGAAATTGAGCTTGTGGGTCAGCGTAAGCGTTCGTGACGACAGAGAATATTTTCGTATCGAAAAAGGCAAGCGTTCATGCGTGACATGGTTCACATCCGCCGCGTCGGCGACGAACCTGCTCAGCAAGAATAAAGTCTACACCAGCGGCGACATCGAGAGAAGGCTTGACTTCGGAAACCAGCGGTAGGCGTTGGTAGTATCCCTGGTTCGCTCTTATCAAGCGACGAGTTGGGAACGCTAAGAGAAGTACTTGCGCCTTTTACGCACTCCTGCAGAAGCGCGATGCGAAACGTCGCATACTGCGGGCGTCGCATAGTTGCGTCACGAAGTGTTGAGTCCCTCGCGTCACCGCGTTCACAGCGTCTCAGTCGCGACTGCGTCGACCGCGTAGGCTTCCCGTTTCAAGCGTTTCTGGCTTCAGCCGCGACTGCATTGACTGCATCAATGATCGACCGCATAGGCTTCGTGTTTCAGGCGGCGGCGGGCGCCATGTTTACCGTACCACAGCGGCGCGAGTGACGTCATGTCACGTGACAATTCACAAACCAATAAAACAACGTGTTTCGTTTTAAAGCGGAAGTGACGTCATGTCACGTGACATAACAATTTGCTAGGGCGGAAGTGACGTCATGTCACGTGACAAGGGGGCGTGGCCAGGTGCTGTACGGGATATGGTTTGCTTATGCGCCGCCCGGCTACAAGGAAGCGGGTTTACTACGGTTGATAGAATGCCATTTCATCGAAGCGCGTTTTAGAGAATGGGCACGTTTTGTCGAAGCACGGTGTAGAGAAAGCAGAGGCTCAGTTTAGAGAAACGCCGTTTATCGAAAAGGGGACGCTTTTTAAAAAAAAGGCTTTCCTACTTCTCGCGTGTATCACTGGTGCGCGTGTTAAGCCATATGCCCCCCGCTGCTCTCCCGCCGCTTCGCGGCGGCAGTCTGCGGTGGCTCATTACAAAAATGTTAACTCACCTGATTTACCCGTACACGCCGCTTCGCGGCGGCCGAAATCGCTCAAAGGAGGCTCATCGCCATTTTCTCTAAACTGGGTTCTCTATAAAGAGATTTGATAAACCGGGGTCGGTAAAACGGCATTCGCTAAAACGAGTTTCTCTAAACCGCATGCCTTCACAAGGAAGCGCCGGTTTAAATGGGAATTCCGCCAATTTTTTTTAGCTTATTTCAAGGGCATCAAATGCATATTGATCGCTTCCTGATTTTGATATGCTATATCGTGCCCTAAAACCACCCAAGCTAATAAAAAAAAAATTACATCTACGCATCTTTTATGAGCTGTGCATGCGAACGCATGCAAGCCACTCGTCCGCACCCTTTGTCGTCTGCTACGTACTATACTCCGTTTCATACATAGCGTGCAACGCTGGGGAAGGTACGGAAGTAGTGCGCATGAAAACACACAAAAAAATGTGTTACTCCGCGCGTTTCGTGGACGAGCGGTACGCTGGCGATCGCGACGTCTCGGTGGCGGTGATTCGAATCCACAAAACGCGCACGTGTTTTTTTTGTTTTTTTTTTAAAGACGTATTCTTGCGTGCATTGCGGAAGTGCATATTTCAATCCCTCTTTTCTCGCTTTCTATTCACAAGTCGCCGAGAGGCCGCATTTCTACCATTGCTCTGCCGCTATGCAAGTGTTATTTTCCTTCAACACCGAGTTATATTGCTTTTTCGTGCAGCGTGGAATGAGGAATTGCATTGATAGCAGCCTTGTCCTAAAGTTTATAACAAGACGTTAATCAACAATAGTTGTGGCCTGTACAGTTTATTATGAGATAGCTGTTTCAATTTTTGTCCACACCTTTCTTCCATCAGGTGGTTTATTACATACCGGAAACATATTTTCTCACACAAGTTACTGCTGCGAGGTCTGGACAAATCTGATTCTCGTGTCTTTATCAGTGATTTCCCTACACACCCTCTGGGGGGGGGGGGGGGGGGTTGTACACTCCCCTTGTTTTTCTGAAGGCATCCCCTTAATTCGGAACGACTCCTCTATTCTCCATGCCCCCCTTCCCCCTAACATTTAGACCCCCCCCCCTAATTTCAATTCCTGAGAAACCCCTGGTCTTGATGTTGTAAACATAATTGGAAAGCTATAACAGTTTGTTAGAGATATGCTCCCATTTGAGGCTTCATTTTATAGCTCCCCTCGCATCATTGTAGAAAAAAATGTAAACAACCTATAAAGAAAAAATCACGGTAAAACACTTTACCCCTAGATCACGGTCATTCTCATGCTGGGATAATAAAATGTTTGGATTCGAGTTATATACTATTTTACATAAGTCAAATGCAGCACAAGTATACTGGTGCACAACACCACAGAGTAAGATCTTTCTCTGGGTGATATTTAAGGGATAGAAGATGGCCATTTCCTTCAGTGTCTCCTTTACGTTATTGGCAGGCGCAGGTTTAGTGTTACGACTGCAGTACTCGTCCGCAGTTGATTACAAGGTGTTTCACAGGGCGAAACAAATACTGTAGAAGGACGATACAAATGCGCGTCATTGGAGGCTTTCTCGGCTATCTGCTTCAATTACAAGCCTTCCTGCCAGTGATAGCGAGCGAAAAATGGCAACCGATGTGAGGATTCCTTGCACACATGCAATGATGACACTCAACTCCTTTTGCATTCGGGATTTTTTTTTCTTTTTTTTGTTGAAAGAGACACAGGAGTTTGAAGCCATCGAGAGACGCCCGATTTGCACAGATTGTTGTGGCCCTCACAAGGGCCGTTGGATAGACGAAAACACATACAGAGTGCCCGCCCGTTACTCAAGTTCCTCGATGCCGCTCAGGTCTTGGCTAGATTCATCGGAGGAGCTACTCGTGTTTCCAACAGTGAATACCACTGGCTCAATTTCACTGTCGATAATGATGTCCCGTTCCCACGCTTCATCTTCAACACGCTCAACGTGGGCACAACAGTTTCGCCAGTCCTCTTGGGTCACAGATGCCAGTGCTTCTGGTAGGAGCCGCTCGACCTCTTGGAGCGTAAAAAGCTTGTTTTTGCTCGCCACGTACCCCTTCACCTTGCTCCATACCAGCTCAATGGGGTTGAATTCACAGTGGTACGGAGGCAGTCGCAGGACTTCGTGACTGTGGTCAGCTGCCAAGGTGTCGATCCGGTACACAGTGCCGGGTGTGTTGACCTTCTTGGAAATCTCCAGGAGTTCAGCCCTCACCATGTCACCAGACCATGAAATTCCTTTCTTTGTGAGCCATGCCTGGATGTCGGCTTTCCGAGTCGACGACGTGGGTGCTTTCTCTAGAGCAACACTGTGGTATGGAGCATTGTCCATCACTATGATGCTTCTGGGAGGGATCTTGGGTAGGAGCTGGCTTGAAAACCACCCTTCGAAGTAGGTGCCATCCATCTTGGAGTGGTAGTCCGCAGTGTTGCCTTTCTTTGCCCTGAAGAAGCCGGCAGCACCTTCAACGAAGCCTGTTTCGCTGCTCCCAGCATGGACAAGAATCAGACGGCCTCCTTTACCAGACGGCGCTGCCAGACCTGTCGTCAAGCCCTTCAGGAAGGCGTCCTGCGAGGACTTCACAGTCTTGTCTTGCCAGACGAATTGCTTGGTGTGTCCGGCGTTCACCCAGGTTTCATCAAGGTAGACGATAGACCTGCACGAAAACACCTTATATTGTTATTTAAAATTCTATGTTAATTCCAATATCACAATAATGTAACACGACATAGATCATTTACTGGGTCAGGCTTAATTTTGCACACTTAGTTAACTATGAAAAAGTAAAATGAAGTTATGCGCTAAGCTTTTCTTAAAATCTACGTATCTCAATTACGGCAATCCGTGGGGTGAGCAAGCTGTTCCAAATAGCTCAAGGACGACATTTGACAATTCTGAAATTATGGACAAAGTGGAAAACTGTAAACGACTTAATTTTCGCGAGGACCTGAATTTCGCGAATCGCCTACAATTCGCGAGAAATAGGTCCCGCGAACAATTTCAGTAAAATGTAGACATATTGAAATCTACATTGAGATCGCACCGGGTCGCGAAAATTAGAACCCGCGAATTATTCCAAAATTTCAGCTTTGACCTAAATTGCGAAATATTGAGCCCGCGCGAAAAATAAGTCGTTTACAGTATGTGCGACGCGAAGACGGCGTGCATGTTACATATTAGTAAATTCATATAGCCCGATCCGTACCTGCCCTGTCTTCGGAATTCTTTGATGGCTCGCAGATAGCTTCGACGCCAGGCAATGATGTCGCTGCGCTCAATAAGCGCCAGTCTCCGTTTCCTCTTCTCAAAAGTGAAGCCGACGTCTTTGAGCAACCTCCACAAAGTCGTCTTCGACAGGTCGGGCAGCTCGTCGTCTTCGTTGACAGCCTCCAGTATGCTATCAAGAGTAGGAATCTCCCCCTCAGAGTACTTCCGATGCACCTTCAGGCGAATGGCGTTGAGTGTGAACTCGTCATGCTTGACGGTTCGCGAGCTCGAAACCTTCACGTTGCGAGGTCTTTGCTTCGGGGACGCCACCTTGCCAGATAGACACTGCGCCTTGTACTTCGCGACAGTACGGGCGCACACTCCGGTGTCGTTACTGACCCTCTCCAGTATTTCACGAACCGACATCTCCGGGAATCGCGTTCTTGTACTCGCGTACACGTTGGCGATCACCTGCTTGCACTCTTTCGAGATCTTCGCACAACGAATCTTCGAAAATATCCGAGCAGGAGAGGTACTTGAGCTTGCTGCGTTAGACGCCATCTTCTCAAAACCGGCGAGGCAGGGGAAGACGCTGGCAGCCGCACAACCCAAAACCCGAAGCGGCTGCCGCACGGACGAAAACGGAAAACAATTTTAAGTAGTTTACATTATCTGTTCCTTTTTATTGAAAAAAATTTGTGTTATGTCGAAATCCTTAAGCCATTATCAGTTACTAGCTCTGAAGATGTACATTTTTCGACTTTTTTTTTTTGAAGGTGCCGCACTATTCTGTGGAGCGAACGTAGGCGCGGTCGGCAGTGCAAACCGGCGCGCTAGCTTTGACTGCGTTGCACGCTATGTTTGAAACGGAGTATAGCGCGTGCGCGCTTTGGGATCTCGGAGGACATGGCGCAGCGGCCAATGGAGCCCCGTCGACGCGCGCCAGCCAATGGAACCGAAGGCGAAATCACGGAAACTAGGAGCCATTTTCGCGCTTCAAACTGATGACGTCAGCCCGCTCCACGAAACAGTTAATGTAGGGGTGTGCGAAAATTGAAAATTTCGAATACGAATCGAATACGAATAAGACAAAACACGGGTTTGGAATATCGAGTCGAATATCGAATATGTGTCTAGTAATAAAAAAATGGCAAAACAAGAGGTAACGGCAGGTTTTATTACCTTCTTTAAAATAAATCAATGCAACTGCATTTTACTGGGCTGCGGCAGGCTAAAGCTACTTCCAGTAATGCACTCATTACAAATTATCGTCTAGGAAAATTATCTGCTCAACGCCCCCTACGCGCCGTGACATTATTTCCGCCGGTAGAAAGACCCGTTCATCTGGGAAACCTGCGACATTTCACTAAAGTTCGAAGAAGTTCGTCTTATGGACAGTGTTGGCCGGCTGCTACACGAATATTTTGAAATTTGGGAAACAATTATTTAGAAAGTACTTTGTTTTATATTTCCTAAAATGGTTACCAATGTTTACACCATATAAAAGCGAAAAATTGCGTTTTTAACGCTTTCATTAGTTATTAATGTCAACCAGCGATGCCAATAAACCCGACAAATATGGCACTTTTCCTCCGCCAAGTGAAATCAACTAGTTTTTTTTTCGTTTTTTTTTAGTTTTTGCGCATGCGCACAAAAGTCGAACTTCAGTCGAACCTTTGTCGAACATCACGTTGAAGGTTCGAAAAAGTCGAACTCGGTCGAACTAAAACCTAGGCAGGTTCGCGACATCCCTAGTTTTTACTCCGCGGAAGTGGCAGGAGTCAGAGATGGCTGTAATGACATTACTGTAATGAAATTACAGTAATTACATTACTCTTCGTAGTAATGAGTAATGTAATGAATTACTTTCCTGGACGGGTAATTTAGTAATGTAATGAATTACTTTGAAGCAGTAATTTCGAGGAAATTACAAATTACTTTTGTAATTACTTGCGTTTAAATAGCAACACACTTAAAAAAGGACGTACCATTTATCTGGTGTTGAAGAATATTAAGTAAGAGCATATGGTAAGAGAAAGTAGAAAAAAAAGAGCAGTTGGGAACTTGAGCTCTAATCCTGAGACTTGGGACCAAGAGATACGCGAAGATGGCCTCGAAAGAGAAAGCTTTGGGGGCATTGCTGGACGTTCACGGCTGCTGACACTACAAATAAGACGGGTCGAAGGTGCGACCCTGTCTGGGATGTTCCGGCTTTACAGTGCGCACAGCACAATACAACTAGGCCAACACATGTTGAAACCTGACAAGGCGAACTAAGAACAGGACACACCGGTAATTGGAATGCTTAACTTTTGAATGGGACTCGACTTTAGACATCGAAAAATCTCTTGTCCACGAAATAGTAGATGATTGACGCCGCTAAGGTTTTGCCTACAGCTGCCAAATAATCGGATTATTATTATCCTAAATGACGTGGGACCAAGAGACACGCGAAGACGTCCTCGAAAGGCAAAGCTTTGGGGGCATTGCTGGAAGGTCGCGGCTGCCGAAAGTACAAATAAGACGAGTCGAGGTTGAAAACCTGTCTGGGATGTTCCGGCTTTACAATGCGCACAGCACAATACAACAAGGCGAACACATGTTAAAACCCGAAAGGCGAACTAAGAACAGGACACACCGGTAATTGCAAGGCTTAACTTTTCAATGAGTCTCGACTTTAGACGTCGAAAAATTGCCTGTACACGAAATAGCAGATGATTGACCTCGCGAAGGTTTTGTCGCAAATCCACAGAACTAGCGAAAGCGCTGGTCCTGGAGATTTGGGAATTGGAAGATGCGGAAAGCAGGTGCTGCGCTGGATAGAGTGGTCTTTTCTTTTTTCTTTTTTTCTTTTTTTTTGTCATCTCGCTATTTGTATTCCGTGTCTACCTCTTTCGCCTGTCTACTCATCGAGAAATTTAAACAGCAAAGAGGAAACGGCCAGATTATCGTCACACTGGGTGACACGTCAATGCCATGTACTCTGTCTTCTGAGGGCTGGTTTATATTGGGGAAGAGCAGATTGTGGCGGAAGTGTTTCTCTCCAGAAGATATCCGGCTGACAGCGAAAAGTGTGCGAGAACCTCGGTTTCCTGGAGTATTAGAAAAAAAAAAAAAAACTTCTCGACCTCGAGAGAACAGTTTGGGGAATCGGTGACTAGTTCTTTTGGAAGAAAAAGATTAAAATTGCGTCTATGTTTAAAAAAAGGAAAAAAAAAAAATATTGCTTATTTTGTTTTTGAGAGTCGGGTTGGTAAGGGAACGGTGAATCCCGTTTGCAGCAGGTTATATAAGGAGCTGTTTGGCGGATCCTACCACAGTCAATATGAGTTCCAGCGAGAACGAGTTGCCATGGCCCGACCTAAAACCCTATTTTGAATTTAAAGCTAAGACAGGCGAAAACATCACTGTAACTTGCAAGTTATGTCCGCCAGGTCCGAAGACATTATCGACCAACGGGAAAGCTTCGTCAAACCTTCGGAAACACCGGCAGGCGAGTTCATTGTTTCATTGTATTTCAATATAGAGAGTCTAAATTTGTTTCGAACCAATCTTTTTTAAGACGTCGTAACCGGTGCAAGGATATTGCTTTCACTGCATGTGTATCGAGCTTGGTGGATATTAGGTGGGAGAATAACCGTCGCGACCAGTAGACTAATTGAATAAAATTTGTAAATTTACATTTAAATTAAGGTCTTAATGGGTCGTGTTACGTTTCAATCACAGTGTTGACGGCAATAGCTTATTAGATGTTAAACCAATTTAACGATTTTTCAGGAAAGCAACATGCTTTGAGATATTCATCGATCAGTTTTCATGTTTTAGTGGCTTGATTTAGAAACTCGATGCAAAAAAAGTGCCACGAGCCCGGTCCACAATCATGCGTAGAAGAGAATATACTCGTTTTTGGCAGCTCGTCACCATATCGGCAGCGCGCCCCGGCTCTGCCAGGATTGCACGAGCTAGCCATCACGAATATCTACAGCTCCCGTTTAGCAAGGGACCAAAATTTACAATCTCGACAGTGTGCCGCTCAGCAAGGACGCGCTACCGAAATAGCGGCGACGTGACCGGAACGACGACACTCTTCTAAATGCCATTGCGGATTCTAAATGTCATTCATATAGGACTTCCAGTGCTCTTTCTGCATCCGGACTCGGAACCGGGAAACAAAAACGCGACAATTGATCGATGAGTATTCTAAAGCACGTTACCTTTAAAGGGGTCATGAAACGCTTTTCCAACTTTTTTCCTGTTTAGCTTTCCTCCTCAACTTATAAATCGCGCCAAAAAGTATTTGATCGCGCATTGTACCAAACAGTTCAAGAGGACGGAAAGGCAGGAGTCCCCTCTCGCTCGGACTCTTGTTCGTGCACCCGGATACAGTCATTCTCCCCCTAGAAGATTAGCCCGTCGCTCAAAATTTAGACAAAAGTTGCTTCCCCCACCCTGCTCACCACGAACCTGACAGTGCTGTGGAAGCTACGTGCTCGTTGGTCAGCCACATTTTTGCCACGTGATCACGCTTTCTCGCGCTTCCCCCACGCGGAGAGGATGAGGTCAGGTGATGAAAGGGAGGCGGCTGATTGGTCCGGCAAGCGCGTAGCTTCCACCGCAATGTCAGCTTAGGGGTGAAGGGAATAAGTGAGGTCCGGTGTCGTGTGACGCGCTTTGGGGACCGCGGATGTATCACAATGAGAAGGCAGAGAGCTTACGAATGGAAGGAGGTACGAAATAGTCCGCTGTGTTTTTAAATTTTAGTACCGAAAGTTAGGCATTTGACTTTCTGCCTTTTTCTTGAACGATGTGCTATTAGTAAAATACCAATCTAAATTGATTTATCCCAGCCCAAATTCTGTTTCATGGGCCCTTTAAGCGAATTAGTGAAATTGATTTAGCCTTTGATAATTACTCCAGTTAAAACAGCTATGACCACTCAAAACATGAATCTAAAAGATTTCAGTGAATTACTCAACTTATCGTGGCGGCTATAACCCCAGTTCACTGAGCCACATAAACACTCAATGAAGACGGCATTTATGTAGGTCTTGCCACCTACCTCTTTTTAAATATATGTTCAAATTAATTTAGTCAAACCAAAACGCACCTACTTGCCGAATCACAGAAAAGAACTCAGCAGTTTTTGGACATACCTAGAGAAAGGCTCGCTTTAAAATTAATTGTTATGCAAGGTGGTCTTTATTGTATTGAAGCAGCAAAGAAAGGAAGACTTAAGGTCCTCTCGTGCTTGCAGACGTACACATTGTAAATTACGGGGGGGGGGGGGGGGGGGGAGGCGGAGGCGGGGGGAGGATACGTGAATGTTGCCATAATTAAGTTTGACGTAGTCGGGATGAAACAAGTCCTGTTTCCGTCCTCGCTGTTTTATACTTCGAATCTATTAACCAAACACGCTCGTTTTCAATTGTTACTGCGCCTCTTCAACAAGGAACGAAACAGCCCCACGCGTCAACATGTCAACGCTCAGGCAGCGAAAGTTAAACTGGCTCCGTTCGACCACACAGCCGTAGAAATCTGCCTGCCTCGGTGCCTACTTGCAAAGACGCCTCATTAATGCAGTTGTCAGACGTCTTAATCCTCGGCGTCTCCTTCACCACCCTCTTTATGGGATTACTCTCCCTTTCCAAAATGACCACGTGTTTCCTGGTCGGCAAACAGTATGCGCATTCATGTCTGGAAACTGTATTAGTCAGGCGTCTCTGAAAAGTAAGCGCCGAGGCAGGCAGGTTCCTTCGGCTTTGTGGTCAAACGGAGCCGGTTCGACCTTCGCTGTCTGAGCGTTGACATTTTGACGGGTGAATCTGTCTAGTCCATTGTTGGAAAGGCAGTGGTATTTCCTGCTTTTAGGTCAGCTTGGATCAAACGGGGTTTGAGGGAATAAGTAGAAAGGGAAGAGGGGATGTGGAGAAGGGAGCAAAACCCCCGTCGGTAGCGGGTGGCACCGGGTATTTTATTGTTTTCTTTAACTTAACAGATTTGTTTAAAAAAAGCCGTGAAAGTTACACTTATGCCGCTTGTAGAGGTGAGTTATACGGCCAGGGGTGCATTATGTCGGTGGCTAATCTTTGCAATAAGTATGCTAATTAATTAAGATACGTTAATTAACTTTTTAATTAGTGAAAATAGGCATATGGTTCCAATTAGAAAGTTGCTGAGCGTCATCGAAAACCACAAAATCAGTAATTTTCAGAAAGACTTGAGCGCGTGAGAGGCGCAGTAGCGCACTAAAGTTACCACTCGTGGAGCAGGTACAAGGCTGGCGGTTGCGGTAAGGCGCCTGCGCGATTTTTCCTTCTCTTATGAGAGCCCCAGGCTTGTGCCTGCTCCACGAGTGGTAACTTCAGTGCACTACTATTCTTCTCACGCGCTCAAAATGTTTCTGAAAATTACTGGCGTTTGGCAGTGGAAACAAAGGCAGCTTTTGTCTCTACACCATTCGTCGAACGCGTCAGAACGCTGCACGCCGGCGTAAGACGTTCGGCTCTCGCATTCGAACGCGTTCAACGAGTGTCGTTGTGTCTAAGACTGCCCTTGCCTCCACTGCACTCGTCGAACGCGTTAGAACGCTGAACGCCGACATAAGGCGTTCGGCACTCACGTTCGAACGCGTTCAACGAGTGCAGTGGAGACCAAGGCAGCTAGCTCCATGTCTGCTTTACTCCCCACGCGCGCACATGCGCCTTTTCCTCTGTTTTAAAGCGTGCTATACGGGAAAGTGAACACGTCAGCAATTTTTCAAAGGGAACAGTGCGATGAGTAAATTAGGCTAATGCGGCATAATGCATGACATAATGAGGGGAAAGGTTAATTGATATATATTATACCGTCATGAACTGATCAAGATACTAAACAAATTATATCAATCACTTTCTTATACTTTAAGAAGAAACATCCGACAGAATTAAAAGAATATGACGGTCGAAGATTAAAACGAGCTAAAGGATGCTCATCGGAAAGCTCTTCGAATGCCGCTAAGCAGACGAAACTGGACCACTTCGAAGGAAAACGGTTCGCCGCTCCTTCGCAGAAGAAAATAGACACAGCTATAACCAAGTTTGTTATAGGATCGTTTCAAAGCTTTTCTGTCGTGGAGCACAAAGATTTTGTTGACCTAGTGAAGACGTGTCAACCCGGAGCCAACGTGATGTCGCGCAAGACAGTCGCCGACAGAGTGAACAAGATGTACGAAGATATGAAGAACAGACTTCGTGCACACCTCCGAGACGTGGTCGCCATCTGCTGCACAGCAGACTGCTGGACGTCCTTCCGTCGGTATGTCGTTATATTGTAGCCGCTAGAATTGAATTATTTGCTTTAAATTTGTAAGGCTATATTTTGTGCAAGCGAGTTGTGTTAAAGGGTTGAACTCAAATTTACTTATTTCAGGAGTTTTCTCGGCGTCACTGCACACTGGCTGGACCAAGACTGCGCTAGAAAGTCCGCTGTGTTGGCGTGCATGCGCCTTACCGCACACCACACATACGACGTCCTCGCCAGCGCACTTCACGGTGTTTTCACAGATTACCAGATCCTGAATAAGGTCACCACAACTGTCACAGACAATGCATCAAACTTCTCAAAGGCCTTCAGGTATAGAACATATTTTTTTCTTTGTGTCTATTTAACAATGATTTAGACTCCCGCTTGCTTTTGCTATTTGCAGAATGTTTGGCCACCAAGAAACCAACGAAGAAGAGAAGGACCACGAGATGGTGGACCTTTACCAGGTCCTTCAAGCCCCTTTGGATTTGGACACTCCCCCCGATGAGGACGAGGTGCGCCTTCCAAGGCACGAGCGTTGCGCCGCCCACACGCTGAACCTAGTGGCTACAGCCGATGCGGAACAAGCTCTTGAGGATGCGCGGTACAAACGTATTTTCTCGAGAGTGCTAACCGTTTGCAAAGCCCTTTGGACCAAGCAGCAGCATTCCTCCATTGCATCAGAGGTCGTAAAGCGGCACCTGGGTCGCTTTTTGCTGGTGCCTTGTCCAACGAGGTGGAATTCCTTGTACAAAGCTCTGGACCAGATCCGTCAGCAAGGAAGCAACATAAACAAGCTCTTAGACGCCCTGAATATTTCACGGATCCTGGGAGACGACCTCATCTTCCTCCAAGAGTACACATCGGTATGTTCAATCTGAGTTTAACTTTTTGATTGCGGTCCAAAATATAGTAGCAAAAATTGCCATAAGACAGTTTGTCTTAATTTACTTTTTTTCTACAGATTGTACAGCCCGTCGCGAAGTTCCTCGACATCCTGCAGGGGGAGAGATACATGTACATGGGCACCCTTCTGCCGACGTTGTGGTCGCTTCAGCGCTCCCTTCACAGCCCGCGGGAATTGAAGTATTGCAGGCCACTCCTTGATGCACTTAAAGGTGGAGTCGCAAAAAGGTGTGTTATTAACAGTCCTACTCTTTAATGAAGAACGGCGGTATTTTGGTGCTACTACGCTATAAAAATACGTGCGCTTTTCCTTTTTCGCACAATATGTAAAGGGCCAACCGCTACGATCTCCGAAACGCGTTCAGAAAATGACGAAGACCAAATAATGGTTCGATTAAAGCAGCCCAAGTGCGCTGGAACACTGAATGCTTCCTCACTATCGCCGCGCCCTTCGCATTCTTAATTTCTTCTATCGGCTTCGGGAGTTACTGACAGCTTAAGAAACCCAGGGCTTCATATGTTGACGCTTCCTGCTTCCGGATTACTTCTTCGACATTCTTATCGGAAAATGTCGCAATCCTATAGGCTTTGGGGTGTTAAGATGTTGGGGCCTAGCCATGACCCGCGTCTATCAACGTATACAGTATAGCATGTGCAGATTTGTTTTAAAAAAAAAACTTCAATATATTTTAGGTGGTCTTGAGCGACAAGCGTGAATAATCTTTCTGAACAAGCCCATACGCTCCACAAGCATTGACATCCGTCAATCATGCTATTGTTCCAGATTCTCAAAGCACCTGGAGGACGCCGACTACGTCATTGCAGCCGCCACACACCCTCGTTTCAAGTTGTCGTGGCTTGGGGACGAGCAATTGGAGCAGCAGAAGTGGCAGCTGGTCCGGCGCCACTACGAGGCAGTCTTTCCCAGAGAAGAGAGCTTGGAAGCTAGCGAGACACCGCAAGTCACCGACACGGATGACGACTTCTTCAAAATAAGAAGAACAGGACACCCCCAGCCATCAACTGATGAACTTGAGCGTTGGATGAAAAGCGACACTGCTGAGCTTACTGTCTTCGAGACATATCCGAAGATGAAACAGATGTTTATCATGTACAATACAGCCATGCCCTCATCTGCGCCAGCAGAGCGTCTTTTCAGTATGGCAAAGGACACTTTGTCTTTTAAGCGTGGAAACCTTTCTGACGCTCACTTCGAGTCACAGTTGCTGTTGCGGTGCAATGCAGAGTTCTGAGTGTATACTGTAAATATATGTGGATGCTGTAAATAAAATGTACATACATTTCTGTCACAAGTAATTGCAAAGTAATTTCAAAGTAATGGCATTACTTTTCAAAAGTAATTGTAATGTAATGACATTACTTATGAACTTCGGTAATTTGTAATGTAATTTAATTACATTTTTACGTCTGTCAGGAAAGTAATTAGTAATGTAATTTAATTACTTTCGAAAAGTAATTTAGCCATCTCTGGCAGGAGTTGTTCTCAATTGCGATGCAATGTTCTACTTGCACCTAGCTTTTTCTCCTTTTTTTTTACCTTTCAAACATTTATATTAGACAACACTCTCAAGATTTATTTTATATTTATATTTCACTCTCGAGGTTTATTTTATTGTATCAATTCATAGAAAGCGCAATTACATCACATATTGCTATAAAAGTGCCACACAACAAAGGGCTTGGTGAAAAAGAAACCGAAACTGATTCTGTCTTGCTGCCATCGGACAGATAGAAACAGAGCAGACCGATAACGCACGCATCATACCCTTTCTCAGTGAATAAAAATATTCATAGGGGAATGCGTGGCAGGCAGATTATTCATTACTTGCTCGAATATTCGCAGTTTTTGCGAATATTCGCCGTTTTTTCCGAATATTCGGCTTTGGCCGAATATTCGGGAACTTCCGAATATGCAATTTTCGAATGGAATACGTTTCGAATAAGGAAAATATTCGATTCGTATTCAAAATTTCGAATATTCGCACACCCCTACGTTAATGCCTTCGCATTAAAAAAAAAAAAAAAAGATTTTATGTTTTGTTTGCTACCGAGATCGAACCTTCGTTCTCTCTAGTTCTTCCCCAGGTTTCTCCGCCATCCAGACATGACGTCACCAGCTAGAAGCGAGGCGCGCGGCCAGCCAACACCTCCTGGAAGCTAAGGCCGTAGCGCTCTTCTCGTGGCGTCACAAAGGAAGGCCAGCGGGGGCGCGCGTTGAATTGCCGAAGCAAAAGCAACGCGAGGGGATCGACCGTCGGAACAACGCGCGTTTAGTCATATAAGCGTGTCTTATTAGCTAAAATAAATCTACACATACTAACGGGGCTAGAAAACATTTTATTACACGGGCAAAATATTACACCGGTAAATAATCGGTATGAAATGACACGAGGTATGCGTACAAGACGTCCACAGAAAAATGTGATTGTTTTAAGTCGAAACCATTGAGCCACGCAATTATTGCTCTAGGGATGCATACCTTATACAGAATTACTTCCGAAAAATGGCGAGACACACAGTGATTGGGCACAGCAAAACGGAGTCACAGTAAAAATCAGCTAGACGAAGTCAACGCGGACACGGCTAGACAAGTTTCAGAATAATGTAAGCGATGCTAACGCATGCATCACTGAATTCTTGTATTATACCCGACCGCATAGCAAAATGAAAGGGCCACCGAAAAAAAAAGTTATTTTTTTGAAAAGTCAGGGTGGAGAAATTAATGTTGACGCGGAAAAGAAATATTTTTACAGCAATATTGACGGCGCGAGATTTATTTTAAAATTTGCGCGCAAAGTCCATGACGTCACGGAATGGTCATACACTCTTTCCACCTCAACGAGATGGTCATACACTCTCTCCACCTCAACGTTATGGCAACAGCTTCGTACCTCTCCTCCACGCGCCCCAAATGCCGCGAGGGGAAACAAATGGAAAGGAGGTGACTACCGACTAAATTGCGTCTCGCGCCGCCAATATTACTCTAAAAAATTTATTTCCCGACAAGCGTGTACCAACCAGACTGTTAAAAAAAAAATTCTTCTTCTCAGTGTTTTTTTAATATAAACGTTCATTCCGATTTAACAGATCGCCAGTCGCTAAAATGACGTTCGATAACATTTTAGTCAATCCGGGGTCCGACGGAAATAACCATGAGCCAAAATAAGGATTTACCACGAGCTTGTGACCTGCGGTTCGTAGGAATTTGAAAATC